>CAJNIZ010009577.1:0-13210 GCA_905231905.1 Symbiodinium pilosum
CAAACCATCCGGCTCAACAATAAAATCCCTTTCTGAGCATACCTTTGACTTCACTGAACCGGTGAAATGCTGCAATGAGAGGTTCCATAGCTCTTGCGAGCATGAAGGCTTCAGTTAAGGATAATAACTCGGCTTCTGCAGTACTTGCTGCTGCAAATGGCTGTCTTCCTCCGCACCATGAAACGAGGCTTCCCGCCCACCTGGGGGGGGGCAAATGAGGCATCGCTTATAGACTCGAGCATAGCTGTACCTCGATTCCATGTAAGCTCCTCCCACTTTCCAAAATTATCAGGGGCGACATCGTACTTCAGGCCTACCTTAGATGACCACCTAAAATATCTAATAACCACTTCAGCCCTTCGACACGCTTCTGACGGGTTGGAAGTGAGAAGTTGGCAAATCACCGTCGTGGCGTACTGCAGGTCTGGTCTAATACGACCAACTAACCACTGAAGCTCTCCAGCTGCTGTCTGAGCAAACTTGAGATACTTTTTGATAGCTTCAGGATCCTCTGGTGACTCAGGCCACGGGACGTTCAAGGCAGGTTGGAACTCTTTGATTCTTTGTCATTTTCGCGTGAACAATTCCAGCATTTGTGTTGCGAACTTAAAGGTTTGGAACAGCTTCAACCCAAGCAGTCTCGTAAACAGAAGCTTGCCACTAGTTCCGCGATGAGCTGCTAGTCCCTTCGCTGAAGTTGGGGTCTTTGGGCCCAGCAACTCATTTGGCGTTGCTTTGCACAGCACAGGTACCTTCCAAGGTCAAGCATGAGGTTGGGACAAAAAGTTGAGTCGTTCCACCATGCAAAAAGAAGGGGGCCTCTGCAGTTTGTGCTCTTGGCTTTGTCTTGTGAACCGAGTGTTGTAAATTAAGGTTTTGCAGTTCTTAAATTTGTTTTTTCCAAACATCCATCTATGGCTCAAGTGCTCGAACAAGAATGGTTTTTGCAGAAAAAGAAAAATGCACTGCCACACGTCGCACGACCAAATCCGGACCTGATGTTTCCCAAGTGTCTGTTGGTAAAGGCTAGTAAAAAGAGAAAGTTCAAAAGTTGAAAACTCGTTCAGTCTCAACTCGGTGTGGTAAAATCCACGTGGCGTTTGCTACGAATTACAAGCTCAACAGAAAATTGTTTACCAAAAAAGCGAATTAATAAGCCCAATTTTTGAATCACAGCACAGTCTTCCATTGGAAAATTTGTTTCCCTCTCCCCCTCCATTGCCACCAGCGTGCAATAAGTACAGTGCAAGAAACCGTGGTAGTTGCTCATGGAGAAAATGGCGAGGCTGGCAGGACATGTCATCACAGCAATCGGGAATGATCCATCACAGCATATAACAGTGAGCTATGCACCAGTAGGCGAACAAGGGGATCTCGCCAGCAATGGTTGGAATCAACGAATTCAGCGGGACAATGTCGCGCAACATTCCCGTAGCTTTATTCGTTCTGCGAGCCCAGGCCAGCAAAGCGCGCAAAACCCCAAATAACCGTTATCTTAAATTTCGAAGACTGTTACCCACGTTCTAAAGGTTTCACCCTGAAAGCACAGTTCAAAGCATCGGACTATGATTCGGAAACGGAGGGTGCCTAAAACAAGAAGGTGGCTCAGGTGATCTATTGGAATGGTTGATGCATTGTGATGCTGGCATATTGTTTTTGAACTCCGTGTTTTGTGTGAATATTTTTTCGACCATTTTATTCGCATGCTTGGTTCCGGAAATGTTAGTATCATTGTGCATGTACATTTGAAACTGAGATGAAATCCTTCAGCTCATCAGAATTTTGGACACGTATGATACCAAATATTTGGAAAACGCCTCTCAACAGTTTTTGGGGTGGTGTCGTCGCATTGTGCGCGCGGCAATGGGTGTTACCGATATGCAGGTAGCTTGCTTCTTGCCTTATGCCCCGTTCCGGATGCTTTCAATCTACTTGGTCTGTTGAAGTTCCCGGGTCCATTCACACAAGATTTGCACAAGATTTTCGCAAGGTCTTTGCTCAAGGTTGAACATTTGGCACAGCGAAAATTAAACAGTTGGCGGGTGGACTTGCAAACAGCAATGAAATCAGGTTAGGGTTAATCAAACACAGAACATCGATTACCGAATTTCGTTCTCAGTCAGTCTAAGAGGTTCAGCTTCAAATTTGCAACACAAAATCTGACTTCGAGATGCGTGATGTGGAGGGAGAGTGTAGGTCAGTTTATTGCCACATTGGCCGCACGCATGCCCCAGCCATCAAGTTTCGAAGCTACAAGGTTGACGCTGTATTGGTATTGGGCCTGCGTTACTTGCGTTGTTCCGACGGGGATTCCACGGACGTGCAAACTGTTTTAGAGCGTAAAAGTCAAGGAGAATGTGTGTGCATGAAACATGAACTGATATTGACCGGTTGGTGTAAGAATGTTCGGCAGAAGAAATGGCGGGCATGTCATCTGTGAAAACTGCTCGTGGGCCCCTGTCTTTTGCATGTTCGAAAGGCTGCCTGATCAACCCTGGGTTTCTACCTCGATTGCTGAGCATCCACGGAATTGGTGGTGGTCTTTTGGGTTTTATTGTTTGAGGCAGCCATCTTATTGGCAGAGGCAAAGAGATTTAGCGGGCCTAACTTCGTGTCCATAGCTAAAAGGCGTTGCGCGGCTGTTTGAACATTCGGCTCAAGACGAGGTCTCGGCTCCAGGCAGGGGTCGATCCTTGTCATGGTATACGCCCGCGAGGAATTCCCTACAGTCTGCTTCATTTTGATTGGCCCCGCTTGTAGTGATGCTGCAGGATGTTGAGAACGTCCTGGCCGCGCGGGGATGGAGGGAGGTAAGGCAGATAGGCGCGGCCTGATAAGGCAGATTTCTTCGAAAGACTGAATCCACGAGCCTGTTTTGAGGAGAAGGTTCCTTTGCTAAAGCTCTTTTGGTTGAAGCGGCGGACGGGACACAGGCGGTATGCAAGGCAGAGCAGTGTTTCGCTTGAGAGAATTGAGGAAGTGTGCATGGAGCATGCAGCTTTAGTTTAGGTCATGGACATTACCCAGGCATCCAAGAAGGAGGTGCCAGTTTTGCAGCCAGTGCTTTGCAGGGACAATTCTTTGTTTGTGAGGCCGAGGCTGCTGCCAAGGCTGTGGAAACATCACAACGTGGCAAGATGTTGGCAACATGTTGTTGAATGTCTTCCCTGCTTGAAAGGAAGGCCGGCTCCTTGCATCTTTGCGGCATCCTTTCGTGGTCCGCTACCGCGACAGCTTCTGCGAGGTACATTCTAGTAGCAACGGCAGCCTTGGTGCATGACACTCGTTACAAGGCTGGTGTGCTATGCATCATCATGGACTTCTGCGAAGGCAGGTCTTTATGCCATGGGTCTCCGGTTTCCGATAAGAAGCAAGGGGCAAATCCCAGGCGGAGAGCTTGCCAGACAAATCCGAAGGGCAAGACGCAATCATCAGAGGCACGCCTGGTTTTGCATCATCTGCAGGTTTTCGAGTCATAGTGAGACTTGCAGAGACAAGCTGGTGCGCACTGAATGCAAGTGCAAGTAGAACTACTGGGGAGGGAAAAAGTTAAAGGGAATTTGAGTCATGTTACTTTGCCAGGCAGAGAGTTTTGTTTGCATATGAACTTTTACGAGTGTGATGTGCAAGAGATTTTTTTCTGTTGGTGCAGTGAGGATCCCAGAGGAGCAGATCCTTCGGTGGTTCACGCAGGCTCCAAAGCGAGGGTTCAGCCGCTTGTGGTTTTCGCACAGCTTACAAAGGCAACGCTTGCCGTGAAGTTCATCCACGACAAGCACATCCTTCACAGGGCCATGTGTGCAATTGCTTAACATGTTTGGGCATTTTGGATCGAAACAGGATTTAAAGCCTGCCAACTTCTTCCTCACAAAGAACGGGCCGGCGCCTCAGCGAGGACGTGTTCAAGTGAAAGAGGATAAGGACGATTAGACAAGGTTTGGGTGCCTGCCTTTCGCAGGTCTTTGAAAATGGGAGACTTTGGGATAGCAAAGACAATGGTCAATGGACTCAGACGTCTTGACCGTGATGCTTGGCTATTCCCAACATGTAGTTTGTTTGAGCTTGCAGGCTTGCACACTAGCATGTGCAAAGACCAGGATTGGCTTTTCACTCAGTGTTTGTTGTCAAGAATGCTCAGAGTGTTCCCACCTCCACTGAGGCACGCCATATTATTTGAGTCCAGAAGTATGCCAGGAAGCATGGCAGATGTCTGCAGAGCACGTTGCTCAGGAGATCCATGGATTGCACAGCATTCAAAGTGCAGGAAAAGCCGTACAACTGGTCATCAGACATGTGGTCAATGGGTCGGGGTCTCAAACTTGCTCCTTGTTTTGGGTTCCATGCACGTCAGCGCACAGGTTGCATTCTGTATGAGATGTGCGCTTTGTCGGCGCCCTACAGTCTTGAACTGCACGTATCTTCCGAATCGTGGGTAATCGGGCAGCCAGTGAGCCTCAGCATGGGCATGAAATTCCAGCAATGCTGGAAGGCGGTGTACATCAAAAACTGACAAGGATGCCATGCAGAGCATAAGTCAGCCACAATGCCACGATGCGCTTATTTGGGTATCCAATCCCAAACACACAACACAGTCAGGAGTTTCTGCCTGTTCTGAGGCAGGTGCCCTTCGACGCGCACAGTATTTCGGGCTTGGTGCAGAAGATCTGCTACGGCCCACTGCCGGTGGCTGCTGGGTCTGCGATGGTTTGCACAGCTCGCTGCTGCTATCTCGTGTCCACAGCTAGGGCTTGGGGGTTTCGCAAGGTTCCAGACTGCTACTCCGACTTTCTTCGGCGGCAGCTGGCCTGAGAAGCTGTGATTGGAGGGCACCAAACGTGAAGCAAAACGACAGAGGCTGTGCCGACAACTTCTGGATCGGGAGCCAAAGAAGAGACCCTCCGCAGACGAGGCAGCGTGCCTTCTTTCTCCTCAGGTGTGAGAGCATGCGATTCTGGGATGTTTGGAGACGGTGCTGGCTGGACTTGTTGCAGCATGTTGCAGCCGTATTAGTAGACGGTCAGAAGCAAGACAGCAAGGTTAGTGGAAAAGAGCCGTTATACTTCTCACCGGCAAATTGAAATCTGCAGAATTGGCCTTGAATCAGTTTACTGTTAACATGCTGCGACGCGATGTTCCTCTTCGCAAGGACCTTTGAGATGTTCCCTGCAGGCCTGAATTGGGTTAGTTTGTCTGCTTGCAGGAGATCTCCCGCTTAGTGCTTGGGACGGCGCTCGTCCTGCTCGGCGTGATATCAGGAGCTGGAGGTCGAACGGATTTCGGTTTGCTGTAGGCTGCATGGCTCCCCTATCCGCAGGAGGCAACGAAGATATGCATCGCCCTGACCTCGGCGCCTCTGCTGCCCTCGGCTTCACACGCGACATCCTTGGAAGGCGAAACCTTTGCCCAAGTGCAGCGGCGGGCTGCAGCGGCTACCGTGGTGGCTTGGTGCATTGGCAAAGCTCCGAGAAGCCCTTCCCAAAACCTTCTTTTGCGCAGATCGCCAGCCTGAGCCTTCCCTGGCCAGCGCAAGCTGGCGTGCCCTTGGTATCCTTCACTTCTGGCGGCTGGGTTGAGTACACAGTCGGAGGAGCTTTTCAGGATCCATGGCAGCGATTGAGTTTGTCTTGAAGCCAGCATCCGGAATCATGCTGAAAAGAACTCCAGCATTTATGAGCAGCCCCAACTTCGACAAGCAAGGTACTGGGTAGTTAAAGGAAAAGCTCAATTGCGGTTAATGCAGCTGCACGTACTGTTCAGATTCGTTTAGATGCAGGGTATCAGAATTTAAGGTTTCCATGCCGGACAACTACAAAGTTCCGAGCTTAGCTGGCTGGCTGTGGTGCAAATCCATGGACTGCTCAGACGCTGCGCCAGTTGGGGCAGGTTCTTGAAGAGACTGCTACACGAACCGTCTGGCAAGGTGACAGGCGTGCAGCATCCAGCAATTGAACAGTCAGGCATGAGCATAGCTGTTGAGAGCTTTCCTGAGAAGGATGCTCATTGGCAGGACAGGCCAGTACAACACCATGTCTGCGGAAGTGATCGAGGTAGATGCGGACACCTTGGAGAAAGCTCTTGGAATGGAAGGCATGGGCATCAAAGACATTGGCGAGAAGCCGCTCGACAAATGTGTAAGTTGTTAAGTCAAGTGGTAAAAAACGGTATCCAACCGGTTGCCTCTGCCAAGGCTGTCAGACAAGAGACCATTGGGTGGCGCAGACTTCTACGGCGTGTCTTGAAAGAACATCGATTCAGGGCCTCATTTTGGAGTTCTGCAGGTTCCCGTTCATGCGCTACCAGCAAGGTGGAGCAGCTCGAAGGTATGGAGGCCTATCGTTTTGAATTTGTTGGCGACTCCATCCACGAGCGCCTCAACTGCTCAACTGATCTTCACAAGGTCGTAGGAGTTGGTACTGGGTGTATGTCCAATATATGTAAGTGAACGCTGTCTGCCAAGGTATGTTATGCATGCACTGGTGCGGAAGGCCTCGACCAACCTACTGTGCACGGTCACCACTCGTGCTGCAGGCAAGGTCATTCGACACAGGAGTGCCAAGTGATATGCAGCAATCTCCGTGTGGTGACTGGCTCTTGGTCAAGGATGTAGGGGAATTTTGGGGAAGCGGTGTCCGCCTGCAGGGCTGCTGTGGAGCAACAACGACCGCTTCCAGACCTTTGCCAAGATCATCGCAAGCTTCAAGCCCAAAGCATCTCGTCTGAGTGCTCGCAGTGAGCTCTTGTCTGTACTTCAGGCCTGCATACAAGTCAGCAAGCTCCTTGCAGGTGTGACTTGTTCCCCAAGCTGGCGAAGATTGGTTAGTGATCTCGATGGAATATTTTAAAATTTCTTGGCGCATGCATGGAAGTGCCAGCAGCTCCAGTGGAAAAATGAGAGTCATCGCTTGCAAGCTTCAAATTGGAGTTTGTAACGGCACTCATCCATTGGATTCCGTGTTGATCCCTGGGAGGTATTGCAAGTGAGACCTAAATTGACTTGCTTATCCAGCCCGTGCGTTCCATGTCAGCTCGTGTGTTGCTGTGCAGGTCCTGCAACTTCCCGAAATCCAAAGGGTGGTGCGGCAGATGCTTGAAGAGGTGTGGACCTTGCAGCAGTCATTAGACAGAAACAGCTAGGACCCAGCTGGGAGAAGTGTTGCACGAGGTTAGAAGTCTTCAGCGGGAGGTGCCTCCTGCTCCTGCGTGTATGGCCTTGCAATCACAACTATGGCATCGGTGATGAGAAAAGCACCATTTTGCACGTAGGAGCAGGCAGCTAAAGGGACAGCTGCTTCTGCGGCCGGCACCTTCAGGTCGGCCGGCATGTTGTGCCCCTGCGAGTTGCTGTCTACCCCGCATCGGCAGGAAAGATGACCTTGTAGAGTACTATTCAGTCACTCATGGCGCCGGGGCCTTGGATTCCGGCTATGCAACAGATGAAGGCAAAACTGGCTGGCTATTGGGGTCTTGATGCCATCTAAGTATCCTGCGGCTGCAGGAATGGCTCCCTGCTATAGTGGTGGATGCGGACGCACTCGGCCGAGTGATGATTGACTTACGACCGGGGGTGTGGCTCTCATCTGTCCCAGCCTCAAGCAACCCTGACAGAATGCTTTGTGCAGTCGCTGTCTTTTGCAGGAAGTGGAGAAGGCAGCAGATTTGCTTTGAAGATGTCGCCCATTTGGGATCTGCAGGATGTGCAGGCGAGCAAAATGCGACCGAGACGACAAGAAGGCCATGTTTACAGCAGCATTCTCAAAGTATATAAGGCCGCTCTTGTCGAAGTGTCCCTAGACATTTCCATTTACTTTGAAGGCTCCAGCGACAGCTCTGGAAGCGAGGCAACACGGTGCGAGGCTTAGAGGGATTTAGAGGGGCAAAAGAGTTGATCTTATGATGGCCTGATGGCCTGATGGCCTTGAGGCTGGAGGCTCCTGAGCTTTTGCTGTGTTCCTTCTTTCGCGCCAAGGCCTGAGCGAGTCTCAGAAGAGGATCCTCATGGCCCTGCAGGCTCACGGCACTCACATCAATGTGCCTGTGTGGGATGGGTTGCAGTAATCATTTGCTAGGTGGCGACGTGTCGGTCATCCCAGCTCCTGCTGATCATCTGAAGAAGCTGCCGAACGGACGAAGGCTGGCGTTGTGAAAATGCTAGTTGCGCAAGTCGGGTGCGTCCAGCCAGGAGGGCTGCAGCTGCCGTGGCTTTGCGCCTTCGAGATTCCCCAAGACCTCCGGAGGACTGCAACAGTTTTGCAAGCATTGCAGGCATGATCTTCTCCTTGAAAATAGCCCCAGCCCGGGCTGCAGAGGAGTTACGTGGGGTTCGCGGCCATGAGGTTCACATTTATCCGTTGAAGGATGGTGCGAGGGTCCTACATCTGAAAGGCCAACTATGACCAACTAGACAAACTTCTTGGCCAGGAGAAGGCGGGGTAAACAACTGCAGGTGGTGGCGCGTCGTTGCTCTGCAAAGTGCTAGCTGCTAGGTCCAACCTCGTCCCGTTGGTCGCAGCCCCTCAGAGCATGCCTCAGAAGGTTGCAAAACACATTTGGTCATTGCCATGGGTCAATGTGCCACGGTTCCAACAGAACATTTGCATGAAAAGGTGCTGCTTGGGGCTGGGATTCAGGGTCGTACCGTATTGCGGTGCATCTGGTGAGGCCTCAAGGATTTTGTCAGTTTCTGGATGTCTTCTCATTCAGTGCGCGCATCATGAGTTTGTGGAAAGTTGTTTCTTGGGACAGGGAGCGACTGAAGCTTCGTGCGCATCAAACCATTCTGTATGCATGGTGGACCCTTTTCCCTATTCTTTGCTGGCCTCCCTGCCCAGCTTCCTTGTTCAGGGTTCAGGATGTGGCTTGGCTCAGGATGTAGGGTGTGAGGCTGCAACTTCCAGCTACTAGTCTGGAGTTTTAGATTAAGTGCTTAGGGCTGAGGATGTAGCATGGGTTTAAGTGGGCCCAGGGATGCTCAGGGTGGAAGAGAGTCTAGGGTTTCGAATGAGCGGCGTTTCAGATTGCGAGAGTGCGCATGTGGTTTAGGACCTACGGCAGGATGTAGGTTGATGTAGGGTCATTGATGCTTAGCCTGGATTTTTTGTTAAGATTAGGGTTTAGGATTTAGCGTTTCAATGCTTTTCATGGTAGGTTCCTTTTTGCAAAGACCAGTTGTCCCAGTGGGCTGTGGGGGCAAGGTTGAAGGGGAAGGGCAGGGTTTGTGGTGGAGGCCGGGGCTGCCAGGAAATGTAGTTTTCGGCGCTGTCACGACTCACGTAGGTCGGAGCCATTGACTGCCAGATCTCAGCGATAAGGCAGGTTGGAAGGCTGTAAGATCCTTCTTAACAGATTGGAAAGCTCTTCTCTATCCAGGCGGGCTCCATCATATTCTGGTTTAGCAAGTCGACCGATGCCACAGAGCCGAAGGCACAGGAGTCCAGCACAAGAGCAGAATGGACCAGATGTCCAAAATCTGCTTTGAGTCTCCCCGACTGACATGTGCTGTAGTGATTTCTAGCATGGGATGCGGCGTCAGGCCCGCTTTGGCCCCGCTGGAGAATCCTCCTGCGAATAGCCAGACTCTTGAACACTCAGGGCATGTCAGCAAGGTAAAAGGTCAGCACGTGTCAGCGCAAGTGCTGTAGGCTTCTGCTTGTAGGGACTAGGGACTGGGACTGGCTTCCACCAGGCCGGCCGCCCTCGGCTGACAGCGCTGGAACGCCTCCGATGTTCCTTGGCAGGGACATGACTCGTCCGTGCAATGAATCCCCGAATCAATTTGCACTGTCAGGCAAGTCGCGAAGGCAAATCTCGTGCCACAAGCCAAGCTAGATCGTAGCAGAGGGGAGGCCACACGCCAACCTATGCCAACCAACGGTGATGATCATTCAATTCGATCCATGAAGCAGCCTTAGCTTTGGAACTCAGGTGCGTCAGATGAGCCTTTTCGGCTTCTGACCCCGAATTAATGCACAGTTTACTTTGCTGCATTGCTCTTCACTGTACAGGCATGGCATAGGGCCGACTAGCAGAAGTCTGGCAGTCCTCACGCAGAGCAAGGGCCTTGATCGCGCAGGAGCGCAAATTGCAAGATGCGAGATGCCCAACCTGCACATTGCGTTGGACGTTTCGTCAACTGGGAGGAAAATGGAGGAAAATGCTCGAATGCAACTTTCTCACCACTGGCTTGTTTCCTGTGCTTGCTTTCTGATTGTCGAGATACTGTGAGACTCTCATTGCCAGCTCTCTTGTTTCTTGCAGCTTGCTTCAGCCACTGCTCAGCAATTTCCAAACGTGCTTCCACTCGTACCAGATTTTCATTTCACAGTGCTGAAACAAGACTTATAGACTGTACCGCGGACGATCACGTGGGCATGGCACCTGCGATTGGCGAAGATGCCAAACTTGTGATGGCCTTATCAGCACAAGTGTGAAAAGACCAGCTTGTTCAGCTTGCTGAGGCAACCTCCACACTCTACGAGGAGAATGTGCATTTTGGCACACACTTGGAGGTTTCCGTCATTTCCGTCTTGACGGCTGTCTCAGCCTGGGGTGGGAAGCTGCTTGGATCTGCTGTGCTCCTCAATGGTATAGGTCTGGGGGAGTTGGTACGACTTGGAGAACAAGTGTTGGGGACCATTCCTCAGAACCATTATCGCATGCTTCAGAACACATTGAGCTCAGCGGGTGTTGTCACATTGGTCGTTTGTTGTGGGGGGGTTTACTACCCAGGCTATGCATGCTGCAAGGGGACCCGGTCGCGTCAGAGACGCTGCCCAAAGACGGCCGAGACCTCAATCTCGAAATGACTGTTCCAGTCGAAGAAGAAGCAATTCAAGGAGTTGAGGAGGACTCGCAATGCGAAATCGGACACGTAGCAGAAAGAACGAAATTGGCTGTAATCCAGCATATGTGTCGCCCAGGCACCGCTTGCAGAAGGAGAAGCAGAGGATCCTATCATTGCCTTGCTCCGCCTGAGACCAGCAATTGCATGCCCCACAGGAGGAGGATGACTTGGAAGTCAAGGCACGAAGCTAAGCTGCTTTTTTTTGGCTTCCTATGCAGCGTTTCTTCAGGTCAGTCGCCGCCTGGCTGATCTCTTGGAGAAGAATCCTGCCTTCTGTGGAGACGTGCCAACTCCCGACCAGGCCAGGGTCATGATCTTGAAATCCTCATAAGCCCGTGACCCTATCTAAACCATTTCAAAATCTGAAAATCAAAGCACCAAAACCACAAACAAGTGAGACAATCATCAGATTTTTAAATTCATGTTGGTTGATGTGAGAAGGCTCCAGATTTTTCAGGCGTTCTAGGCTCAGTCGTTCGGCTTGTCTTAGGCTGCATCTTCAATTTCAAAGGAGCTGCGTTTCCCAATGCTTTGAGAACAGCATGCACGCTGTCATGCAGAGCTTTTTTTTCTCGCTGCGAGTAGCTGCAGTGTCTGTTGGCATCGTACGTGCTCCTCTGGACAGCCATAGATCTGGATGAGGGCACAAGCAGCAGCAAGCAGACTCTGAAATCTCTTCTTAATGATCTGCGATTTGACAAGCTTGAGCCAGACATGTCGGCAGCAAAGAGATCAAACTCAGCCCTTACATTGCTATGCGCTTTTCTGGTGATGCTTCTCGTCGATTCTGCTTTCTCGTGCGGTTGCAGAGCTTAAGCGGTCTCATTCAGGTCAGTAACTGTCAGGCTGTGTAATTCTTCTACGTCAAGTTGCCTGGGCTGCTGTAGAGGAAAAGGATTGGTCAGACGCGGAGTTGCGGAATTACATCCACAGCAACGGCCTCATTCGGCCAGCCAGGACTGCTTCAAAAGCCTGGTTCTTCGTGTTATTTCACCAGCAGCGGTCTCAATGCTGTCAGGACAAAGGGCCAGCAAAAGCCGGAGCCGACTGCTGCAGATTGGAAGGCACCCTCGACTCGCCATCAGCTACTTAGGTGAACAGTGTGTGTGTGTGTGTGTATATTGGCAGATTCTGGAGCTGGAGCCTGGAAGCGACCCAGCTCAGCTAAAGAAGGACGCTTTGCAGCTTGCTTTGGCCATGTTGAGACGCACCTAAAGCTGATGCTGTTGGCAGGCCTACAGGCGCTTGGCGTTACAGTTTCATCCTGACAAGCACCGGGGGGACAAAGACAAGGCGGGATGATTCCGCAATGTTTTTTTAGACTGGGGCCAGCAGTAGAATCACAAAGACAACCTACAGTTTTTTGGGATGCCAGGCTGCTGCAACGGAAAAATTTCGGAAAGTTGTTGCCGCATACGAGGCTGGTTGTGTTTCTTTGCAGGGCAAGGAGCATTTGCAATGACTAGCTAGGCCATCGCAGGGCATGTGGCAGAGATTCCAGCAGTGGCCGCAACGAGCTCCCTTGGCATTCAACCAGTTCTAAGTTGGATGAGAAGCAGCCAAGGCGAGATTCAGATTACATTCGCACCTAGGACTGATGGTGGCCAAAAGCGTCGCTGGCGGATTGTCGTGGTCGAATGACATTGCTTATGCTGCAAGCTTGCAGTGGAAAATCAAATTGCGATCACATCCCCCTAGATTTTAATCTGCACACCTAAAAGCAGTCAACTTGCCTGCTTATGATAGCGTTGACGGTGGTGATGACGATAGTGTTGTCGTTGGTGGTGGTGGTGATGATGATGACGATGACAACTGCTCTGATTGTGATAATGACGATGAAGATGATGCTCGCAATTATGGTATAGTTTCAGGCGGATGTTTCGCTGTGGTGGCTGAGAGTTTGCAGCTGGGGCCAAGCATGTTTTCCTCTCCTGTGCAAGAGACAAGCTTGGTCAGGCATGCTGCCTGTAGGCTACACGTTGGCTACATGCTGCTAGCGGGCCCCCTTCGGACCGCTCTCAAGAACAACGAGTCCAAGTGCTGCAAAGAAGCCTTGTGTATGACCATGCTGGGACAATGCAATAATGCAAATACAGTGTGCAGAAGGTCATCCTTTTTGGACCTACGAAGTGGTGGCGTTTTGCTAACGCGCCAGCACCAAGGCACGAGCTGTCTGACTTGGCGAACAGCTTAAGGAAGAAGGTCGAGAACAACAACACACACACACACATACACACACACACACACACACTTGATTTGGTTAAATGGAAATTGGAACTGCTTGAAGCTCAATTTCTTTCAGGGTTTTTTTGGGGGGAGGTAAGCCCTTAAGGGGTAAAGTATTGTCGTTGTCGTCTCGTCGTCGTCTTA
>CAJNIZ010009578.1:0-13209 GCA_905231905.1 Symbiodinium pilosum
CCGATTTCCCACCTCCCACCTCCCACCCTCCCACGGGTGGGAGGTGGGAGATGACAGGGCTACGGTAACGGGCAAGTTCGATTCGATCGATTCGATCGTCGATCCGATTCGATGCCGGTGTTTGCGGCTGGTTGGCTGGGCATGTAGGGGTTAAGGTGTAAGGCTTGGGAGTTCAGGGTGTAAGTTTAGTTAGTTGAGGTGTAAGGCTTGAGGGATTTCCGGGCTGAGGGTGTAAGGTGAGCTGGTTAAGGTGTAGTGCTTTGGGCGTTTAGGGGTTCAGGGTGTACGGTTTAGGATTCAGGGTGTAAGGCATAGGGTTCAGGGTGTAACAGTGCAGGGAGTTAAGCCCTAAACACTATGTTTTTAAGGTTGGGGGGGACGTACAGGGGTATATGGGGGTGTAGAACTAGAAGTGTGGTGCAGGCATCATATGGAAGAGAGCACCATCTTTCAGCCGTTTATTGGGTTGTGAATCAACAACCATGATTAATTTGGCTGCCCTGGCAGCGCGGGCTAGTGAAGGACGGCTCTCTTCTTGTTCTTTCGGGGTTTGAGGGCATGGGCTTGGGTGCTTTTGCCCGGCCACCGCCTCAATACCTAACTTGACATGAAGATGGTCGTAGTCGTCGGGCAAGCGAGGAAAACATATGTGAAACGCGGGTTTTGGGTTTGGAGCGCCAATTTTTTTCCTTCCTTCATGAGAGGCCGAATTGGTGCGCCAACATAGACCCACGCGAGACCTAGCACTAAAATGCAAAACTGCAGTACCAGAACACTTTACCGAAGGTCTAGACCCCATATCCTGGACCCTACACTTTGACTTTAACTAGACCTGAAAAGCACATCACCACAGACCCTCAACGCCACAAGATCTACACCCCTGTACACCAAAACACCCTACATTGGGGAGGGGGTCTAAATAATTGCCCACATTATGGTTTAGGTTTTAGGGTTTAGGCTAGATTTCTTACATCATCATAGTATGAGCTACCTCAAACAGAGAGCAACATGATCTTCGCAAGTCTGCAGGCTCCTATAATATTACAGTCCGAGGCGAAAGATCAAAGATCCTGATCTCTCTTATGCCCCAGCAAACTGTGAGCCCTAAATTCTAGATCCAAAGCCCTTATCACCCCTCCTCATCACACGATGGGTGTTTCAATGTTTTGTTGTTCTCTTTTCTGGGTAGTCGCTAGAATAAGGATTTCAGCAGTTTGTTGAGTTTTTTCTGCGGCTCCCCCCATTTCTGCAAGCCCAAAAATCCTGCACAGTCCCAAGCCCTAGGCCCTAAACCTTAAACCCTGCAGGCAATGGGCTCTGCACTTGCTCAGCGAGCCGAGCATAAAGAATTCGCTTGAGCTCTCAGAGGTCGTGATGAAGGCTGGCTGACCTCAGTTGCTTTAAGACTCAGGTTTGCCCTAAACCCTAAACCCCTAAACCCCTAAACCCTAAACCCTAGACCCTAGGGTTTTGGGTGCGAGGCTAGGGTTAATTGGGCGTGCTGGATTTTCAGGATTCAGATGTTCAGCGTGTAAGGTCAGGGTTAGGGGATTAGGGTGTTTAGGATTCAGGTTTAGGGTGTACAGTTATGGTTAATGGACTTCTAGGATTGACTAAGGCTGTGGGTTGTAAGGATAGGCTCAGGACGTTAGATGCTTTGGAGGTCAGGGCCTAGGCTTTAGGATTTGAACTACAGTTCTTGCTATCCGGAATGCAAGACATCATGTTCAAGCGGGATTCTATCGCGCTACACCCCAATCCTTAAACAACTCAAGACTAATCTGCAAGCCAAGATAGCCCTTCTTAACAACACAGTGATATGAGGGCACTTTTGTGGCCCTAAACTTGCAACCCCTAAACCCCCACTCCAAACCCTTGAGCCAAAAACTGTCAAACCCCTGAATCCATAAACACCCAAAACCAATGAGCCTGAAATTTCAAACCCATAAACTCCAAACCCTAGACCCCCTTAAGATTCAAACACCATCAACATCCCAAAATTCGGGTCCCATCTTGGTACCCCTAATCATTAGGTGCCGTAATACAACAATAGCCCATAATTTTGAGAACAACCCATATAAATCCTAAGCCTTAAAAATCCCTAAGCCTTAAACCCTAAACCCTGTAAACCCTAAACCCTAGACCCCTATGTAACCCCTTGTAACCCTCCTACAAACCCTAAAAGCCCTTGTCTTTGGAGGCCTGCAGCCTGGCGAGCATCTGGCAGCAGGCCAAGTTCAAGATTGGTTGGGGGACGTGATCTGCTGGGGTGGGCATATATGGTTTAGGGGCGTAGGGTTTAGGGGCTTAGGGTTTAGGGTTTAGTTTCTAGGGTTTAGGATCTAAGGTTTAGTTTTTAGGGTTTAGGGCTTAGGGCATATATGAGCCATACATAGTCTAAAGTCCTTAAACGGGGATTATATAGGGGATTATACAAGGTACGATTATGGGGCTTACTAATGGGGATACCAGGAGTTGGGACAGTAGCATATACACATAAAGGTATGTATATATATATATATACATATTATGGTTTTGGGTTTTGGGTTTAGGTGTATGCATAGGTATATATACATATGGCTATATATATATATCTATATGTATGTATATGTGTTGGGTATATCGGGATTGCATAAGGTAGTCTACCCCCTGTAGAATCCTAGACGTAGCGTTTTGGGGTTTGAGGTTTGGCGGTTCATGAAAAAGCTTTAGGGTCCAGGCGGTTCAGGGTCGCTGGTTTTGGGTGCCAGGTTTAGGGTTTAAGGTCTATGGCTGGGCCCCTAAACTTTGTCCCGGGTAGTACAATGCTTTGGCCTGTAAGTACGCGGTACTTGGGCCCTTAAGGTCTGTGCAGGTAATCTACAGATCCGTGGACAGATCTGCTGACTGCATCGATATACACGACCCTTCACGGGTGAAACATAGCAAGCAGCAAAGAGCCGTGGAAAAGCAGAAGGGACCTAGCGCTCTTGTAAAGTTGGTCAAACACTTAAGATTCTTTGCTGTACTTCTACGGTACAAGCCTGAAAAATTCTCATCCTTTCACAACACTTGTATAACTAGAGTATAACACTGGCCAAAGCACTGCTCTGCCTAAATTCCCTCATGTGATTTCAAACTTACGCCGCGTTCATCCACTTCGGGAGGTCCTCGCGCTCTTTTGGGAAGCTTCGGCGCGACAAAAGTCGACCGGCTCGTTTCGCTAAGGAGTACGTAGAGAGTCCTGGGGATTTGGCCCAACTCCCTAGAAACCCTAAGCCTGTAGGCCTTGGAAGGTCAGGAGGACGTAGTAAGTGTACTTAGAACCTGTATGAGCCATGTAGCCCCAGTCATTCCCATTATTATTTCACTAAGTCCTCCTGACCCTGCAAGTATGCCGCGCAGGTTCAAAGTTTAAGGTCTTAGGTGCTTTAGGGCATGTAGGCTGATTTAGATGGGTTATTTAGGGGTTAGAATATGGTGGGGTATAACATAGGGTTATTTAGGGGTAATGGAAAATTAGGTGGAAACTACTATTTAGGGTTTAGGGTTTAGGGGTTTAGGGTCTAAGGGGCTTGGAGCTTCGGATGCCAAAGGAGGCATAAAACATGCCTGACCCTGTTCCGGGGCACAACCATATCGGGCGAGTTTAGGGTTTAGGGTGGGATATGTACAGTAGTATCCATTTCCTTACAAAGCTTTGTTCGTTTGATTTTCCAGTATTCTACTACATCCCGAGATGAGCCAAATAGATGTTCCCTAGTAAGTAAGGAACGAATAACTCCGCTTGAAGGGGCAGTAGACTCCCGAGAGAATGCAGGGCCAGGGACTCACCTGAGGCCACTCAACTCTAAACTATTTTGATTGGATTTTGGATCTGCGTGTGTGTTTTTCGTACCTAGACCCCGTAGGGACTCCAGGCGTGTTCATGGATTGTATGGGAATGCGGGGGTCCTGATGTGGGAGTATTTCAGGGTCATTTTGACAAAATGCCCATGTGGATGTATTGATAGAAAGTAGTAGGGTTTCCTGATGAAGGTATCTTAGTTGCGATTCCTTAACAGCAACCCAGCTAAGGGTGAAGGTTCAGAGCTTCTAGTTGGGGTCTGCTTTAGGCTTCAGGGTTTTTCTGCAGAGGCCAGGTTTAGATCAAGAGCTTTCAGGTGCCAATGCCTTGACTAAGAAGCAATGCTCCACACTTTCCCAAGCGCCACGCCGAGAACGAAATCAAAAACTAGTTGAAAGTTAGGGTTTATAGGGTTTAGGGTTTAGGGAAGTACCCTAAACCCTAAACCCTAGTCCCTCCCCCATCATCGGCCCCTGAGCCTTTTAGGGCTGGTCCAGCAGCCTTTCAGGCCACATGTAAGGTATAGCTTAGGTGGACCCCCCACCCAGTAATAGTGACTATAGGGGATAATGAGGATTATATTAGGGGTCCTCTTATATTCCTAGTATACCACTATTACAGGGTGGGGGGTCCTCCTAAGGTATAGCCGAGGTACTACTAGGCACGCCAGGATGGCCAATACCAGGGTGGATGGTGGATACTCAAAATCCTGCACGTCCCTGTGGTATCATAGTACTAGGCAATTTAAAGCGATCTCACCCGACCTCACCCTAAATGATAAATGGTGGTTTATATAGGCAATAGTACCAAAATGGTCTTAAATCGGGAATTGAAAGTAGTCTAAATTACCCTGTGGTAAGGTCATGTGGGATGTTTAGTAACAACAGTAGTGGCCAAGGCTTGAACCTTGCACTTGGACCCCAAATTCGATTCCAAACTTTTACCTACATCCAAGGCCCTAAGCCTTAAAACCTTAAAGAATCCAAGGATGGTCAAGTCCGAGCTATCATAAAGTTGTATGCCACGGTCTGTTATATAGTTACGATCATAAGAAGCAGTATAGGGTTTAGGGTTTAGGGACTAGTGTTGGTTATATTATACCTAGCTAGCACCCTCAAAGCCCTTTCCAACCCTGAACGACCACCCGGACCCCCAAACCCTATACGCTGAACCCTAGACACGTAAAAGCATTAAACCTCAATTCTGTATTCTTCTCGGGAGTTCTTCATCATTTTTATTGTAGGTTAACCTCAAGGAACTATGGAAAAAACACATGTTTCTATCATAGGTCTAATGAATTGTAGAATTGAGGCCACCCACTAAACCCTACACCTAAAACCCTAAACCCTACACCCAAACAACTCCTGAACGCCGATTTCTGAGGCTACCTTTCGGTGTTTTCCATGCTGCGCTCGCCTCGCTGAGGCCGCAGAAGCCCCGGCGGCTGCACTGGAGCTGTGTTGCAGGTCGCAAATCCTGGTTTTGTGTTTGGGATTTGAGGCTTCGGGTTTGGGACTAGGATGTATATATGGTTTAGGGGTGGAGGGATTAGGGTCTAGGGTCTAGGGGTTGAACCTTGCCCCTCCGAATGTCATGTGGAAGCCTGAATACATACCATTTTTCTTCAATCATAACTGTAGTTCAATACGCCTCAAATCCTGTTCTAATTCATTAGGCCATCGCATTGCTTTCTCACTTTGACTTAGGTGTAGATTGTTGGTAAAGGCCTCACATTGGAGGATGCGGGAAAGGTGTGTTGCCAATTCAATAACAGTAGGTCCCAGTATAGTGTGTAGAGTTTCTGTCAGGCTTTTAGCCTTAAGCCTGGAACTCCCAAATCATAATCGGCAAGTAATCCCCGTACATTTGCCATCCAACCCTATCTCTTGCCGAGTCATCGTCTTTGCTTGTATCCCGAACATGCAGCCCTGAACCGGAACCATTTCAGGGGCATGGCAAAGTGCAGGGGCCGTAGTATACTGCTGACCCGCAAAGGACCGTTCCTTGCCACCTGCCTTTTGCCCCCTTTGACGTACACCCTAAGTTACATGCAACTCTGAACCCCATTACTCCAAGAACTTGCATCTCCTTGGACATTGAGCCTCAAACCCTAAACTCTTCAACCCGCGCTCCTGCGTGGTTGTCAAAATTCTGGTCCCTGTTTGGGTACCCTAAATATTAGGTGCCGCATTATAATAGGGATCCAAAAAGGACCATAATTTTGACAACCACCCTCCTGGACCCTATACCCTAGACCTGCTAAGCCTGTTTTGAGCCCCAGACCTTACAAGCCCTTGGCGAAGAGGAGCCCCAAAATACAATAATCGTGTTACAGGACCTCCCAAAAATGGTGCACTCAGGCTCTGGGCTTTAGCCGAGGAGGTGTTGCAGCAAATGCGTCAGCAAGGATACCCACAAACCCTAAACCCTACCCTTTTTAAACCCTAAAGCTTAAACCCTAAACCCCAAACAGCCCACAGTCAGGGTGTTGGGCTTTTAGGGGCTAGGAGTCTAGGGTTTAGGGTGGAAAGTTTAGGGTTTGGTGGTTTAGTAGCCAGGTTTGAGGGTTCAGGACTCAGATGGTTCAGGGTTTAGGCCTTCAGAGGTGAGGTTTTGGGTTTAGGGTTCGGGGCTTAACCCTAAACCCTATAGCTTTGGGTTTTGAAGGCGCTAGGACTAGTAAAGCAAAACCAAATTTTGCCATCTCATGAAAGGTGCCGCCACGCGTTTTTCGGATTGAGGGCTACACTTGCATGCTTCAGGAACTCAGCTATGTCTTGACGGTTTTCTGCTTGGGGGGACCCTGGCTCCGGGATGTTTGCAGTTCATGCAGATTCGCCTAAAACCTCACTACCCAAGGGCTCCTATGTAGTCTTTTTTGGGGCTGTAATGGTAATCCCTTCCCCCAATACTACCCCCCCCCTTAATATTAAATATTCCGGGCCCCGAGAGGTTGTTTCATATTAGGGGATTTATTGAAGGGATTAGATGCGGCTACCTTTAAACTCTGTTTACATTCCATGGAAAGTGAATAGTTATTGTAATGAAATTGAAGTGATTAATTCCATCTTTCTTGAAATCGAACAAAAATACTTTTGAGATCAATTGAAATTTGATTAAAGCTCCCTTTAAAACCGAATGAAGTCGAATGAAAATCCCATTAGAATCAATTGTAATTTAATGAAAATTCCTTTTTTAAAATCAATTGAAATTTGATTAACATTCCTTTTTAAATCAATTGAAATTTTAAGGTTCCCTTTAACCTCAATTGAAATTTGATTAAAAGTTCACTTTAAAATCAACTGAAACTTGATTGAAAATATTTTAAAACCGAATGAAATCGAATTAAAATCCACTTAGAATCAACTGAAATTTAATGAAAGTTCCTTTTAAACACAATTGAAAGCCAATGAAACTCAATTAAGATTTAATTAAATACGGCACAAATTGTAATAAAATCAATTAAAATCGCTTCAGTTCTTGTATCTAAAATCCTGTATTAAAACCATATGAAAAACAAACAATCAAAACCTAGGAAATGAAGAGGATCCCTAATTCCTTTGTATTTCTTCTTATGCCCCCTAATGACCTCAGAACCCTCCCTAATTCATTATTAGCTGGCCCTTTTAAAAGTAGTCTTCTCTTCCCCTTTTAAAAGTAGTCCTCTGGATTTTTAGGCCTTAATATTTGGGGGGATTTAATATTAGGGGGAAGGGATTATTTTGGTAAGGGATTCCAATATACTACCCGGAAGGGAACTGCATGGTGGGTTTGGGGAACATTTCTTCAACGACGATAAAACTCTATACTCGAAACCCTAGGGCCCTTCGGTTAGGAAGGGCTAACCTTGAGCCGATGAGACAAGCTATTCAATGGTGTTGGCAGAGGAGTAAAAAGTCAGAAAAATCACAAATGGGGTCGGCTGACACGGCGTCTCGGGGACGAATTCATTTTTAGATCAACAATCAAGTCAGTGAACAATTCAGAAAAAAAAGTCATGGTCGTGCTCATTCCAACGTTGAATTTGTTTTCGAAGTCCGTAGCCACACGCTCAGGCGCAAGTCAAGCCCCGGAGGCCCCTAAATTTACGCCAAACAACGCACGCATGCAGGAGCTGCCTGGTGGATGTATGCCACCCTTAAGACTGCCAGAAATCGGCCTACGAGTCTTGGGGTTGAGGGGCTCAAAATCTCTGGTTCTGCAAGCCAGCAGCTGTTTGCTCATTCGATTTACGTTGAAGCGATTTGGATGCTTGGAAAGCTGGCCAGGGGGGCCCTACTGGCGCCTCAAAATGGAGGCTTGGGTAAGAGGATGGGGGAGGGTCAGGGGAAGCCCTCCAGCCAGACCGCTCCACAGGTCGCTCAGGACCTGTGACCCTCTTTGTGATTTTTCTGATTGGAAAATTGACTCAAAAAGTGACTTGTTGTGAATGTTTTCTGGGACCTGGCCGTGGGCCCGAAAATTGACTTTTCCCTGGGACAAGTCAAAAAATCACAAACATCAGGAAAATGTCAAAAACGAAACCACCCGCCTTTTGTTTCTCTGCATCTGTCAAGATGAAGCCGGAAGGTGCAGGGGGCCCGTGGGCAGTGTCCAGAGGAAGGCCTCAAGAAGGTTAGTTTTCTGATTAGTTTGATGACTTGTTTTTGACTTCCAGGGTGACTTTTTCGCAGCTGCTAAAACAACGGGGGGCAACTACAGATTTGATTTGAAAGTGACTTCTTACTATTTCTCGAACTTCCAAGACAAGCTAGGGTGCCATCGCCTGAAGGCTAACTCAAATCACAGGTAGGTATCTTCCTGTACTGGCCTCCCATTACGCGACGGCTTCGCCCCCAGAGCCTAAACCTTAAACCCGAGTTATAGATAACATTGCAATGGCTGTTGTCCATCTAACCCTGAGGCCCGAAGGCTTGGGGTATTGGACCCCGGTTTGGGGCTTAGGGTTGAGGGTCGAGCTTTCAATTGGTCATCCGTGTGGCACAGGACTCTCGCCTGCGCGGGCATACAACGCGTCTTGCACCGCCAAAGTGAATGGGTCAGGAGCAAAACCTAAGCATATGTTTGCTTGGAAGGAAAATGATTAGCTTCTTGGTTTTGGTCAGGTGTATGAATGAGATGTCCCAATATTCCCTGTCTATGTGCTCGCTTATTCTTTTTTTGGACCCCTCATGGGCTTTCCCAAACTCGCGGGTCCCTTTTCGGGCGTTGTGCGCAGGGGGGCCTGCAGCGACTAGTGGAGGGTTTGTAAGAACTACGGGTCTTTTCTGCGGGTCTTCGTATCCGTTTACGAACCACCTGACGAGCCTTGCGATCCGTTGACTTCTGTGCTGGTTTTGCATCTGCCGACACTACCAGTCTCTCTTGGGCTCCAGTTACATAAAGAATGGGTACTGGGTTCTATATACCCTATAGTTACATAGCCCAGTAACCGTTAACCTACTACTTAAGTAACTGGAAGCCCTAGGAGTGCTAGCTGAAGTATCCTTGCAAGCATCCGATGCTCCAGCATGAGGGTTCTGTGTAATTGCCCAAAAAACCATTCAGATTATAGTACGGGGGCAGTAAGATATTTGGTACTCAGACCGTTAGGGTTCCTTACGTTCGTGTCATGAATGGTCAAAATGCCGAAGAATTAGATCTTAGACCTGGGGCCACGAAAGGAACACCGGTTCCCAAAGCCTAAGTACAACTAAACCTTATAAACCCTGAAACCTCAAACCGTGAACCCTAAACTTTAAGTTTGAAGCGCCATACCCCAAACCTTGAAGCTTGAACCTGAACCTTGAACCGTCCTCATTTGGGATATACACCACCAAAATCTCAGGAGGCATTCGGGTGTGGCTTTCCATGGGCACGCGCACTTCACCTTTACGTCGAGAGCCCTGGACAGAAAATAAAGCCGAGGGATTAGAATCTATTCGACTGTACCAGGTTTTGTGGCCTTTTTTGCACCATTTCAGATTCCATGAAGAGTTGGAGAAGGTGCCAAAATCCTAGAAGCCCCAAATAACCCCTATGTCCCGTTTGAAGGGACCCTTGATTTTGGTAAACCCCCCAAGATCTGGTTTGCAAGACCAAACCTAGCTGCGAATCACGTGAGGATGGCAGCGTCCCTGGCAACTCCAACAGCGCCTACCTTTGTCCAGTGGCCCAGCTCATATGAGCTGTAGTCTAAGCTCCTTAAAGGGTGTTATTTAGGGGATTATATAGCGGACTACTATAGGGGGACTTTTACGGGACGTGCTAGGAGTTTAGACTATGGCTCATTTAGGGGTTTCTCAAAGTTAGGGATACCATTTTGGGGTTTGAGTAGACTTAGTGCTTCTTAGTAGGGAATAAGGGAATGTATTCTGCAGGAATTATGATCCATAATTCCCTACTAAGAGCCAGTAAGTACACCCGAGACGGGGTTGCTGTTAAGGTATGTGCAGTAAGCTACCATAACAATGGTATAGGTTTAAGGTTACTATGATCAGGAAAGCTTCTCATATGACCATAATATGGCATATGGTAACCTATTTTAAGGTTCTTAACAGCAACCCGTTAGACCCTTGACCGTGGGCTCCGGAAATGAGGGGAAATGTAGGGACTTTTTGGAGGGGACTCAGTTGGGTAGATGGGGGGTATACAAACTCAGACTATCTACGGGTTTAGCCCCTACAAAGCTATGGAATTAAGAGTCCCTTCTGGGGGTCCCTCCTTTTAGTCTTAGCCATTGATGAACGATGCCTGTTAGGAGGCCAGGAAAACCTGAGCTAAGCCATAAATCCTAATCCTTAAGCCCTAAAGCCACAAATCCTGAGTTATGAAGGAGTCTCACAGCTTCAAGCTTGCTTTCAGTCTAGGGTTGCAACCCAAAAAAAGAACCTTAAACCGAGGTGTTTAGATGTGGGCTTAGGGTCTAGGGTTTTAGGGCTCTGGTGGTCCAGGATGTATTTGCCTAGAAAGGTCGCAGCCCGAAACCCTAAAACTCAACCTGCAAATGCTTCCCTATGACTCGCGGACGTCCATGGCGTCAGAGGATCCTATACCACCCCGCCCTTAACACCCCAGCTTCAATTATGGGTTGTTGAAGGGTTATCATCTAGGGTTTGTCGAGGCCTAGCTGTAAAGGCCTAGAGAGGTACCAGCATTCTACGGTTTAGGGTTTAGGCTTGAGGGTTCCTAGATTCCGTGTCCAGCTGTGGTATAGGGATGTATAGGGTACCTCAAACAGAGACCAACATCAAATTGCCCATTGTTTAGCCACCTCAAATAGATTTCCACATCCGAGCCCTGCAAGCCCTACGCCCTAAACCCTAACCCTAAACCCTAAACCCTAAACCCTAAACCCTAACCCCCTAAACCCTAACCCCCTAAACCCTAACCCCTTAACCCTACGCCCTCCACCCATGGAAGGCTTATAAAACTCTGCGGCAGCGCAAGCTCATGGTTACAGGCTTGCAGTGTCAGTGCCAATAGAGTAAACCATTATAGTCCCCCTTAAGTTGATAGAATTTGGGGATTATATTGGGATAATGGAAAAGAAAATGGAAACTACTATTTAGGGTTTAGGGTTTAGGGGTTATAGGATAAAGGGGTTAGTGATTAGGGTTTAGATTGGGACTATATTGGGGTTATATAGGGGTTATAGGATAATGGAAAAGAAAATGGCAGCTACTATTTAGGGTTTAGGGGTTTAGGGTATGTAGCCCCTGTTAAGTAGATAGAAGATGGCTTTGGGGTAGATTTTAATACGATCCCCATATACCCCATATTCTATCTACTTAAGGGAGACTATAGTGTTTTATAGTTTAGGCTTTAGGCTTTAAGCACAACACCTTTATTCTAAGGTCAGAAGTATGGGCCCCGGAAATGGGCCCTCAGCTCTTTTCTGGAGATTCTCAGAATCCCTAAATGAGATAGGTAGATAAGGATCCCAAGTTAAGGGCCCATACTAGGCACCCATGGTTTCAACATTAGATTTATATCGGATTTTAAAGCTCCTGCATGACCCCAAGAATCTTAAGCCTTGGGATATGGCATTGTTGTCATAGTATTCAAGGATCATGATTTTTAGTATCAACGTTTAGGTTTTTTGGAACTAAATAGAGCCAAATGGGATGTAGAGGGTTTGGGATATATGGCTCTTTCTTTATTATGGGTTTGGGGCCGCTGCTTTACTTGTCTTTGGGGTGCAGGTGTGGAAGTGGTCCGGGTACCGTCTTTGCGTTTTGTTGGCCTAAGCCGTAAACCCTAAACTGGTTTATTTGGCAAGCCTAGCTGGGCCTAGCTGCCCAACATTTGAGCCACTTTCGGTCAACGTTGTAGGAGATTCCTGGAGAGCGGCTGTTCGGCTGGAATTTCTTCAAAATGTATGTTATGTTTCTAGGTGAATTGGTGGATATTTAAGGGTAGGGAGTATAATATGTGGAGAACATTTTCCAAATCAGACTGGAGTGGCGCAGGTTTGATGAGGATGACTCAAAAGGAGTGCTGCGAAAAACAATCCCTAAGGGTCCGAGGACCCAAATAATAGGGCTTTAGGGCCGAAATACTAGACTATTAATGATATTTGGGTCCTAAAGCCCTATTATTTGGGTCCTTGGACCCTTAGGGAATCCTATAGTCACAGCTGCTGCTGCTCTTACGAGTGCTATTCCTGCAGATTGCTGCTGGCGTTCCGGTTGTGGTTTTATGATGGGTGTGAGGGCTGGGTCGGGGTAAACCCCTTGCACAAACAGGTGATGTCTTATGTGCTCCCGTACAGATACCATTATAGATAACACCAGCGTTTTGTAAGATACCTATCTAGGTCCGATGTGGGTCTACCTGCAACCCCATTTACCTGCAGGTTACTCTCCATATAGCCTAGGTCCAACCCATAAAGCTGTAGGTAAGTCCGGTCACAAGTGAGTAGTATTTTACTTGGGGTTACTATGGTACCCAATATAGAGTAAGATTCTATCCTCCTTTTGGGGTATAGTATTTTATATAAGGAATACCTGGACCCCAAAAGTAGGTAAAATAATAGCCCCAAACCCCTAAATATAGCCCAAAAGGCCATTATTCTACATACTTTTGGGGTTCAGGTATAATCTTACTGGGTTTAACCACGGAACAAACACTATTCAGGTAGGGTTTCAGGGTGCAAGGGCGGCATGGAGTGGCTTAGGGTTCCAGAAGTTTGCCGCTTAGGGATCGGGCATGTGAGCTATAGTCTAAACTCCTTAAAAAGGGTGTTATAAAGGGGGTTTAATATGGTACTATATATAGGGGTTACTAAGGGGGATACTAGGAGTTTAGACTACGGCTCATATTATTTAGGGTATACAGCTCAAAGTTGAGGGTTTCGAGGGAACGAAGGAATGGGAAAGACAATGGAAACTACTAAGGCATGT
>CAJNIZ010009580.1:0-21597 GCA_905231905.1 Symbiodinium pilosum
AGTGTGCAGACATGTCAGTACATGTCACAGACAAGTTGACGTGAGCAAGCAAGTGTGAAGCTGTAACTAAATCTTCTACATCCCTCCGGGGATGCCTGCAAGTGTGTGTGTGTGTGGGTGTGTGTGTGTGTGTGTGTGCGGGTGTGTGTGTGTGTGTGTCAAGGCTGAGGACATCGCAGAGATGACTGGTCAGCCAGGCGCAAGATAAGGAATGTCCCCTAAATTTAATAAGGCCTTGGTCTAAGGCAAACAACATAAGACCAGTTTCCTCACTCCCTGGTGCTCGCAAAGAAACGCACAGCATGCGGCACCTCCACACTAATGTAGACGCCTGCAGAATTCCCAACATTCCTTTATATCTCCAAAAAATTAAAGCATAGTATACACCAAAATCCCTAGTCGACCTAGCTAGGCCCCCGCGTTAATACAAGTCCCTGTACCGTGATCACGGATGAAAGCAGCCGCGAATCGTAGTGAATCTGCTATCAAAATGTTCGGGCCCCGGCCTCTTGCAAGGGCCTCCGCAGGGCACAGGGTTTCGGGGTTCTGGTTTAAGGTTTACGGTTTGGGATTTAGGGCTTAGGACGCAGCACAAAACGTTGCACAATTCCTGCGGTCATATCAGGTCTTCCAAGTAATCTGGGATACATGGCGTCGTTCCTGGTATTGGATAGCGATTCGATGTTGTGCTCACAGAAAGAAAGCGGTACGGAATACGGCGAACTTTCTCCTAGACAGAACAATAAGATGGGATGGAATAACTTGTGTCCCAAACGGAACAAAAACAAGGCAGGGACAGAAGAATGAGTCAGAATGACAGTATCTCAACTAGACCTCCCCAGAGACCGAAAACCGAACAACGGAAGAGAAAGAAGCCAGCCACTGAGCAACCTTCTAAGCCCCTTGCTGAATTATTTTGTCGTTGTTCCATGTTCACCCTGCCAATACCTCGAGGACCCTGCTCAACCACGTTTCCTCAACTTACGAGGTGGACCCACTACTACTTAGAAGAACTGAACGGATTAGAACACTTTGCATCGTCCTCGACCCTTAACCGGTGTTCCCACCAAGAGTGCTTCTCAACTGCACGTACTGCCCACAAGACAACGAACCACAGAGGCGACCCCCGACCTCCCAGATTTAGGGTTTAGGGTTTAGTAAACAAGGACACTCGGATACCAGGAGCCTCATTTAAGGAAACCACGAAAAACACAAAGGAATCAATACTTTCAGAGACTCACACGGGTGATGAGGAAAACTTGCACCACCTTGGATCCCAGAATGCTGTACTTCCCTAGGGCTTAGGAAAGTTTCGGGTATACAAGGTGGTGCAAAACTTCCTCCATCCGCAACATCTCAGGACATGACACTCGCGCGGAGGACCTCGCACCATGGTCACAGCCCCCGTTTAGGGTTTAGGGTTTAGGGAATCAACTTGGTGCTTGAAATTAAATTACCTCCTTAGATGGAGGCCGGGACTCTCAAAACTGTAGATCCCCATATATCCCTCTACAACTCTATAACCCTCTTGGCGTTCCTTTAAAGAAGACTCCTTGTTTTTAGAACACCCATCGCTGCATGTTGTTGATGTTCATTTGGAGACAAAAAAGGCTTTATGAACATGACATAGCAAGGGCAAGTATCTGTGCATGCATTTACGATTTATCTATGTGCGCGTGTGTAGGGTGCGGAATTCAGATTTTTGGGGGTTTGGTTCAGGGACTAAGGGTCTTGGAGCTTCTGAAGATAGGGTCACCCCTAGAGCCTCTGGGCATACAGTGGTGGCTTAACTGGCAGTTAATGAGCTAGGAATGAAGGAATGGATCCTTATAGCAGCCCTTACATAACCATAGTATAACCCAATATAGTAGTTTCCATGCTTTTTCCAATCCTTCACTCCCAGCTAACCAAAGGCCCGCTAAGGGATTCTACAAGGTAGTAGCCTGGTTGCCCACAATTGTGTCTTGGAGTAACACAAGGGAAAAAGCCTAATGGAAGCTGGGATCGAAGGCAGTTGATCAGGGCTGCATAGAGCGATCTGTATGTCGCGGCCTATACAAAAACACAAGGATCCCTCCACATAGTTCGACGGGTCTTGATGCCCACTCTTTTGAGCTTAGCCCTAAACCTAAACCCTAACCTCTAAACCCTTTTGTGGCAATTAGGTGAACAATCAAACCAAGACCTGTTCCAGGAAAGGCTTGGCCTCCTCCAATATTTGGAGCCCCAAGAACTCCCTGGTGCTTAGGAGGGAATGGGGGAATGGATTATAGGGATTATTGTTGGGGATTATATAGGGACTACTATAGGGATCCATTCCCCCATTCCCTACTAAGCACCAGGGAGAGAAGGTTCGTAGGGTCCCCGGCACGGACAGCCTTCACCAGAAACGTTCTGTCTGACCTTGAACTTAGCGTCATAGTTTAGGGTCTGGGCTGGGGCTTTTGAACCCCAAATAACTTACCCTAAACCTAAACCCTAAACCTTAAACCGCAAATCCTGAACACCAAACCCTGAAGCAGTTTAGAATCCTCTGGTCTGGGGTGCGAACAGCTTGGACTTCAGACACCAGGTCTGCGGAGCAGGGTTTACAGTTACCTCCAAAGGTTTGCAAGAACACCTGAAAAGGCTACATGAGCTAGAGTCAGTATTCCTTGTATACGTGGCCAACTTATGAGACTGGGAATAGGAGACATTCAGATACCATAAACAACACTGCCCTGACATGGGTGTACACAAAACAGACCAAGCCCCAACAAATTCTAGACGCAGACTGCGTTGGGAGTTTGTGAGCGGAGTTTGTGTGGGTGATTTAGATGCCTGAGTGTACGATTTTTCAAGATCAGGGCTCGAGAGCTAGGGCTTCGAGGCTTGGATTCGGAAGTTGCCACATGTGCTTCACTAGGCCACCAGGCATATACCCCGAATTGGCTCCTTTTACATGCTTGGCCTTTTCAAAGTAGTAATAGTACCTTCCCCACGCTAACATGGAACCCCTATACAGCCCTTTTTTTTTTACCAAGGACAGCCATCTTGATGCGGCCCTTTTGGTGGTTGCATGTTAGCTGGGGAGAAGGTACTTGCTACTTGGGGCATATGTTTGATAGGGGAAGGGATTAATTGCTCGCGCTTCCGACACATGGGTGCAGCTCCAAGCGCAACCTCTGAAAGCTGAGCGATTCAACAATGCGCTGGCAGCTCGAAGGCATGAGCTTCGCATCTGCCACCATGCTCTAATTTGTGCAGCAAAAGCCCGGTATGCAGTCTCGACCTTCTACTGCGGAGTCAAGAAAAATTTTGTCTGGCAATCTACCCTTGAACTCTAAGCCCTGAACCCTAAACCGTGTGGCATTGCTCACGCTGAGCCCCTGGTACGTGCACTGGGTCCAAGCTGGGAGCGGGGCAGCTCAAACTGGCGCTTCCCCAGCCTGCACATGCACAGAGAGTCCCGGTTGAGGGCCTGGGTCTAGGGGGTCAGCTGTTGCAGATGAGAGCTCAGGAAGGCACTATAGTGGTCATCAAAAGGTTCTTGACGATGTCTATGACTGCTTTCTGCAGTGCAGTTATTGAGGGGAGGATGCTTGTCAGCATGGCTTCCCTTATGTTGGGAGTTATAGTGGGCCCAAGGAGTCCTGAGATGCTTGTGGCTTCCCCCTCTAAACCCTACAACCGGTGCCCAAAACCCTACTCCTTTTTCATTTCGGGAAAAAAACAGCTTACGCTAGCTTGCGTTTCCCAAGCGTTTGCTTACGAGATGACTTTGTTGTTGTTTCTGCTTACGCCGCTTACGCCAGCTTGCTGCAGCTGCTGCAACTACAAGGACCAACAACACCAACAAAAACAAGAGCTTACGACGCTTACTTCACCAACATTGCCACAGAATTGCTTACGACGCCTTACGAAACACGACACTTTGCTTACGCCAAACCTTGTTTCTGAAAGCCCCTGGCTTTTCTAAAACAAGGAGGGTTTTGATCTCTGGTCATGTGTCATGGGGCTACTATAGGGACTCGCAGCACATGGGGCCCCCCTACAATTTAACTCTAAACCCTGAACCCTAAAACTCTGAAACTAAAACCCGAAAATCCTAAAACCCCGAAAGCCTGAACTCTACAACCCCTACACCCAAAATCCAAAAATCCTGAAACCTTGAACCCCTAAACTGGTTCATAAGTTCGAGGGGGGCCCGTCTTGGGGTGCCTCTGGCTTTAGGGTTTGAGGTTTGGGGTTTGGGGTTATTGTTAGGGTCCTTTGCAACTCCCAAACTCCAGAGTAGGGACCCCGTAACTATCATCTGATCACAATCGGGTCCTTACTTTGGGGGTTAGGGTTTCCAACATGCTCTGCTGTATATGCTATAAACATTTATGTGTATCAAAGCAGTTCCCACTCAGGTGTTCTAGGTTATTTTCCCCTTGCCTCTTCAGTATTGGGTTTATATCCCTAAGCCACGAATGCGTATACATAACCCTATGTGACCCTTTAAGGGGCCTAGAGCCTTAGAAAACTGACTTCAACCCTAAATCCTAAACCCCAGAACTCTCGAACCCTAAACCCTGAAACCTGAACCCTGAACCCTTAACCCTGAACCTTTTGCACACTCCAAAATGAGATGAGAAACATCCACCTCTGACACTCGGCCATCAGTGCTTGGACCTGAGCACAACCCTGCTGGGTAGGGTTAAGGGTTTAGGGTGTAGGGTTAAGGGACGCTTTTTTAGCTACATAATAATTCCAACATACTATCCCCATTGTTACCTAAGTATCTGGAGAATTACCACAATCACTATCGGTGGCTAGCAGGATTTGGCAGGCACAACATGGCAATCCTATGCCCTGAAGCCTAAAGCCTGAAATCCTAAACCCTAAGCCCTAAACCCTAAGTCCTAAACCCTATCTTCTCTAGGGTATGGTGAGACTGCCTGGCCGTGAGGAGGAACTACACGGTTGAGGGTTTAGGGGCCACAGGCTTGCTTCTGGGGGGGAAACGGTCTACAGGACGTACATGTTACCAATTTTGTCCCTGTGTAATCCTTCTCCAGCTATAATATGCTTCGTCCGCAAACACAATTTTATGCAATTAGTCTAACCCTCAACCCTAAGACCCTAAACCCTTGATGAAACTCTCAAACCCTAAACCCAACATGAAGGTCCTCTGTATCCCCCTCTGAGGGTTAGGGCTCCGGGTTTGAGAGGCCGAGAGCTTCAGGAGCTTGAAAAGGGCTCTGGGCATCCCAGCTTGGGGTAGGATTTAGGGCTTGGGAGCTGGGTTTAGGATTCAGGGCTTAGGATTTAGGGTGTAGGACTTAGGGCTTGGGAGCTACGGTTTAGGATTCAGGGCTTAGGATTTAGGGTGTACGATTTAGGGTTTGGGAGCTAGGGTTAAGGATTCAAGGCTTAGGATTTAGGGTGTAGGACTTAGGGCTTGGGAGCTAGGGTTTAGGATTTAGGGTGAAGGATTTAAGGCTTGGGACCTAGGGTTTAGAACTCAGGGCTTAGGATTTAGGGTGTAGGATTTAGGGTTTAGGATCTAGGGTTTAGGATTTAGGGCTTAGGATTTAGGATTTTAGGGTTTAGGCCTTTTATTATAGGCATTAGTATTTAGGGTCGAAGGTTTACGGACGTATGAAACGTGCAATGGGTTCGGCTGCTTGAAACTATGTAGGCATGTCACGAATATTGTGTTATGCTTACTGGCTTTTGTTACGAGGGTTTGTACGGTATTACCTGGTTATAACTTGGGTTTCTCTATGTAGGATTCATGGACAACCAGTGGCAGCTGCGATTACGATGGCTTGGGTTCTAGTGGCCTATGGGACCACGAATCCCCTAAACCCTACGAGAAGCTTATGCAGAGCAAGGGGCTTTCCTGTAGCTCAGCTCCAATGTTAGGAGCAAACCAAATCTCACACCCGCTGAGCCCAATTAAGGCGATCAGAACACGTCAGACTTAAGGATTCTCTTGGATATGCAGGGATCTTACAGAAGTTTTCAGGGGCAATAATTCCTACAAAGCCCGTAAAGCAGACCTCATAGTACGTAAAGAATGTTATATACTGTTACATTATAGTAGTTTCCATTTTCTGTAATCCTTTTTTAACCCCTACACTAGAATATACTATAACATGAACCCCATATATCCCTGGCGTCCCTGAGACCCACTTCAATGTCAAAGTCTGAGTGCCGGCGCCAGCCGCAGCAGCAAGCGCCGGATTTGCGGCGGAACAGAAACCGCACCCAGGTCGCCTCTTGAGGTTTAGGGTTTAGGGTGTAGAGTGTAGGATTTAGGGTTTAGGCTCTAGGGTTTGGAAAGAGGGTCATGGAGAATTAGTAAGTAGGTTCAGATCGGGGATGATTGGTGTTATCATATGGCTTATTCGGATCTAAGTATTCTTACTGACTAAGTCCTCCTGACAACCCAAGTGGGTCAAAATCATCACCTTAAACCCTAAACCCTAAAAGGGTTGAAGTTTGGAGGTTAGCATGCGGGGAAGGCGTAGGAGTGAAGAGCTTCTTTAAACATCTAGGGCTTAGGGTTTGGGATTTAGCATTTAGGGTTTGGGATTTGGGATTTAGGGTTCAGGGTGGGGTTCTATTCTGGAATATCTTATCAGAGTAGACTCCGAATCATGTGGTGCTTTTTGGCGGGTGAACCATGTAAGATGCTGAGCTTCTTCTATGAATAGCAAAGCCCAAGAGAGCAATCTAAGTCAGCAACGGTGAAAGCAATACGATAGCCCTGGGTATCCCTATAAATCTATACCCATTTTTGAATCGAAGGGTTCCACATGAAGCGTAAATCCGGGTGACAAACTACGCAGTCCCAGTTTCCATCTCATTTTCAGTTTGCTCAAACACCATGATACCCGACCCTATATGCCCAATTGTGTTCCCATTGTTACCCTACAGAGCATACTACATGCTACTTGTTCAGGTGCCCATTCCCAAAACGGCCCTTTGTGCTAGGATCTCGCTTTAAGGATGAAGTGTATTGCCAGTGGCCCCTCCCGTTATCCAGCTCAAATCAAGAATCCACACCGCTATAAATCCCGACATATTCCATGAACAACCCCTTGAGCCCCAAAGCCCCTCATTCGAATCCACAAGGCAGCACAAAACCCAACCAGGCTCTGCAAAAAAAATCCAGCACCCCACACCCCAGATCCTGAGGCCTAGCCTTCTCGCAAGGCAGGCAGTGGACTCCGGTTTTCTGGCTTGCTGTCCTCAAAGCCTCGGAGGGCCAGGCCAGCCATTTCCAGGCTCTCTGGTACCTCTAGGGTACTATAGAGTCACTTTAAAGGGGGCTTACAACAGATTACAAAGAGTTATGCAGGGGCTATACGCGTATATAGGGCCTAGGGCTGCGATAAAAGTGGAGAATCACATGGCAACGAGCAAGCAGCACGAAAAGGAAACTTGATTTATACGGGGCTCATGAAGCTTGTGACTTCCAGCATGGTTGGAGGGCCAGAGATTTGGAAACGGCGTTGCAGGTCGGGCGCAGACTTGCCTGTGCAGAGAAAAAGACTAGCCAAAGAAAAGCACTGGGTGCTATCCGTAAAGCATTTGGCTTTGGCCCAAAATGAAGCGCACGTGTCACCAATCCGTGCAAAATACCCTGAAGCCTTTCAAGACTCAATCCTGCTACGTGCAAATCCTGATGCACGACGCCGAAGCCCGTCAACCTGAAGCTGTAAGAATGGTCTCATCCGGGAAAAATCAATGGAAAGCGAACATATAACTGATAGAGCTTCAGGCGCTGTAGTCATAGTCATTCTCGTGGCATTGGCAATGGTGGCGGAGGCAGCGGTGGTAGCAGTGGTGTCAGCGGTGGCAGTGGCAGTGACAGTGACAGTGGCGGTGGCAGTGGTGTCGGTGGTAGTAATGCTGGGTCAGGACGCGCAGCAGCAGCAGCGGCGGCGGCAGCAGCAGCAGTGGTGGTGGTCGCAGTGGTGGTGGCGGGGGCTCATCCCCAAGCTGAGGACAACACCCATGATCTGCCGTGCTTCGTCCCACTGCTGGCCAACTGGGCAGTTCTTCTGGGCAAAAACAGGGAATGGAGCGTTAGAAACGCTTCCAAATCACACGTGTTGCGATTTGGTCTCACCAGGTTGCATGCTTTTCGCTTGCTTCGGCAAGCCTTCCTGGTGGAAAGCTAAAAGCCTAACACGGTTTTGAGGCTTTATGTAGGTTCGATCTGATCTTTGCCTGGCTCCCTCCGGCTCCTTGAAATAACGGCTCAACTCACCATGTGTGGCACTGTGGAGTTGGATCAAGATGGGCGTACATTGGGTACTGCCCCCACTCAGTAACCATTGGATAATATCTATAATATACTTATATATAGCCCTTAATATGACCCCTAGTATAGACCGTTACTGGGTGGGGGCGTACTTGTGAACTAAAGGTGCGGCCTAGTTTACGCCAATCTGCTGCAGCTTCCCAACTCATGGAGTCATTGTCTAATTCAATGAATCATCCGCTACAGGTTCATGATCTATCACCTTAAGCCACACGCCCTACAAAGGCTTGTATGCGCCTGCCAGGTTGTGCGTGTTTGTAGTGACACTGGTTGCAAAAGGCTGGAAAAACTCAAGTTGAAAATCAAACCTTCCCAAGCCGCACCCAGGTTTGCCCCCTGCGACCACACCCCTGAGTCCCGTTAGGCCCTAAAGTTTAGGGTTTAGGGCGACGAAGACCTTGGGGTCTCTAAACTGGGTACCAAGCTCTAAACCTTGAACTTACACTTAAGACCCCTCGATCATGGACAGCTGACGGAGCCCCTATGCTAGCTTTCCCCCAAACTTGCACTTACACAGAATCCCATAGTTATGCCCCTACACGCAAACCTTAATCCCTAACCCGGAACCCAAAACCCCTAAACCTGCAAACCCCGAAACCGCTGTTAGTCGAATGGCGGAGGCAGCCCTCCAGGCGTAGCCTCAGCTGTTTAGCGCGCTTGTCTGGAGGTGCTGTAGGAGCCTAACTAATGCTGACTAATCCCGCCCGCCGTTGAAGGGGGAAATATGGATAATCGGGGTTTAGGGCTTTGGGATATTATAGCATAAAATGGGAAAGATAAATGAACAAAATAATGGACACACGGTTGCTCTGGTGTAATACTTTCAGAACCTGAAACGAAGCCAAGCGGGTGCGATTTTCTGGATGAACCCCCAATTAAGGTGAGGTTGGATGAGGCCGTTCTAATTCACCCAGTCAATGAGTAGAATCAGGATTCGGGATGACTGCGAACCAAAGTCAGGTCGATCAAGGTGAGACACAATGGAATTTGCACTGGCATGCAAGAAGCTCTGTGAATGAAAGGCCGGTTTAGAGATACCGGTGCTGATCTCAAAGCACTTTGCATGTTTGTAAACTGCTGCCTGCAAAGCAGAAAGTTAGCCTTTGGAATATCAGCGGTGTGAGGGCACGGCCTCATAAGTGTTCTGGGTCCGAAGGTCTTCCAAATAGTTACTGGCTGCAGATTTCTCCAATTATTCGTCGGGAGGTGCGTAACGCAATTTCCGTAACGAGTACAACAGGACAGCGTCGACACTCAAAAGGGTGTTCCATCCACAGGGGCGGTGGAACTTGGGCTTTGAACTGAGACTTCACTCTCATGCAGGTGGCCTAGAATGTGAAAAGGCCGGTTGCCCACGAAAGCCTGAGCGAAGTCATGTGTAGGCACACGGATGGCCACCCAACAATTGGACCCTCCCTTGAAACATTCCGCTCCAATGACGGGCAACAAATGGGCAACACAAAAAACACATACACCAAAAACGCTTCTGAATGGTTAGCCGTAAACTTGATGGGTCCGCAAACTCTAAAATACCTGACCCCGGCAGATTTCAATTTTTTTGCTATGAGATGCGGCGACAAACAGTTCTCATTGCAAAGGGTGGTACTTTCCCTAAATAGAAGGACCCCAATATAGACCCAAAAATACTATAATCCTTGTTGTAGGGACCCCCCAAAAGGTACCCCTAATTTTGGGAACCCCCCGGATCTCCCCGATCTCAAGGCTTCGCCATGTGCACCTTACGACATCATCACCATAAGGGAGTTTGGTCATGTAGACCCCTGATCAATAAACCCCATTCTTCTAATTCTAAAGGCCTTCATATTAGGATCCACATAAGTATCCCTATTGAGGGGAGAGGGTTTATTAATCAGGGGCCTGGGTTTACCCCAATTCCCCCGCCAAAAAACGGACCCTTACTATGACCATATGGCTGACCATATGGCATACCTACAGGTCCCTTATAGGTCCTATTCTGTGGGGGGGGGGGGGTTAACGGTTAACTGTGTATGCTCCTCACATTGTGCTGTAAAAATTATACTGCTTCAGGCCACAAGTGGTCCTGGTGGTCTGCCGAGGATACAGCTCTCAAAGCAACCCCAGATATAGTAGGTGCTAGGTGCCGTATGATAATGGGGATCCAAAAAGGGACCATAATTTTGACAACCACCCACATGTTAGTCCAACCCCAGCCTGGACCCAACCGCTGGCTTGGAATCAGTCTACTGAGGTAGCGGGACCTCCACATACACGCAGCGAGCACTTGAGAGTTTCCAGAAATCGGGGAAAGCTTTATGTACCATAATCCAGTCTAGCCCTCATTTTAGGTCCATAAACTGTAAACCCTTGGTCCTGAAACCCTAAACCCAAGAAGGATAGCTGCAGCTAAGGAACTGCACCGCGAACCGGTCCAGTAGCGCTGGATCCAGGGGGTCGGCCTGAAGTATCTGCTTGTGAAGCGATTTAGGGTTTAGGGTTCCGGGTTTTTGGGGATGTTGAGGCTTTAGGGTTTGGGGATGTTGAGGTTTTACGGTTTGGGGATGTTGAGGGTTTAGGGTTCAGGGTTTAGGGGGTTTTGGGATCAGGATTTCGGGTTTGAGGTTTAGGGGAGGCCATATTGGAGGAACCTGCTAGGGCTACAACCTTATGAGTACACCCCCTGGGCTTGGCTTGAGGGTTCGGTGAGCTTACATTAGGGTTTGGGGTTAAGGGTTTAGGGTTCAGGATTTAGCTTCTTAATCATGGCTCTTACGCGTTTTAGGGTTCAGGGTCTGGAGCTCGTAGGGCTGGTTGTTTTGGGCTGGTTGTTTCAAACACGCGCCATGAGCATTGGGGGTTTCCCTAAATTAGGGGTGCCTTTTGGGGAGTCCGAGTAATAAAGATCATAATATTTGTGGGTCTATATTGGGGTCGCCTAGTGTAGGAAACCATCAATGATTTCCTTCAGCAGCTATCAGTTAATGCAGCGCCAAAATCCTATGCAATCTATTAGTCCCACTCCACCCCAAACACCCAAACCGTCTTCCAGAACCAATCACCAAGTGTAAGAATACATCACACAACTCCAATCCGGCACTTTACGAAGTCACCCTAAACCCTAAATGATATTTCGATTTTTGTTCCACAGGATTGTAAGGGGACTTCTCCAGTGAGACCCGGATAAAGGACAAGTAGGGGACAATTCAAGGAGATCGCCTTCAATATGGAGGTTTCTGAAAATTAGGGGTACCCATTTTGAGGGTCACTATAATAAGGATTCTATATTTTGGTGTATTAGGGCATATTAAGGTCTATTGGGCCCTTTCACGCTCGGCATCCTTTGGGGGCGGTGGGCTTTGCTTAGGCTTTAGGGCTTGTGTTTTCAATCGCCCTAAACCGGGAGGATTTTTCCGCCTGTCAACTGGCATGAAGTCTTCCTTGAGCCTTCAGTCTGAACTGCCACACTTCGTGGTGCGGCCCTCCGCACCTGAACCCTCCGGGCTTAGTTTTTTTTGCTAAGGGTTTATAGTCCCCCTAAGTAGATAGAATATGAGGATCCCATCATAATCCTATTATAATATACCCGAAGCCATATTCTATCTACTTAAGGGGGACTGTAAGGTTTAGGGCTCAGGGCCGCTTACGCAGGTTTAGCCTTCTCTTTATAAACGTGGAAGTCCAAAAAGGTGCCCTTTGTAGACTACTGTCCATTTAAGGTGAACCTCGATGAAAAAGGTTTCTGGTTGTACCCCCAAAAGGCGGATAATATCTTACTCTATCTTAGAAACCATGGTGTCCTCATTTAACATACTACTCATGTGGGGTTCCATGCTTTATTTGGGGTAGAGTAGGCTTCAGGCTTGGGGGTTCATGGGTTAGGGCCTAGGGGTTGTAGGGGCTTGGGGTTTCAAAGCCGGGCCTATCTCTTGTTGGGTTGATGAATTTGCGTTAATCTGCTTAGCGGTTTTCAGCTGTTCCCCAATGAACTGACATCGTCCTACAGATCATACTAAGGATCCCTTTGTTGCCCCTCCAGAAAATCAAAACCCCTAGACCCTAAACCCTGAACCCCAAACCCTAAACCCCAAACCCTAAACCCCAAACCCTAAGCCCGAAACCCACACCAACAGTCACAAGGTTGCAGCCTTGGGGTTGACAGCTCAGAAAAATGTCTGCTTGGGGGCTTCGTAAAATCAGGGATACCTTTCTGCTGGGGGGGTTCGGGTTTAGGATTTAGGGTTTACGGTTTAGGGTACTCATAAGAAGCGTTAGACTATACTTAGGTCTATATATTCTATGTTGGGATCCCCCGAATCTGGGAGGAAACTACAACTTTCCTGCAGGAGATCTCAAAAGCTATGTTCACAATTTCGCCTGGCACTTACAAATCAAGAGCCCCTGGACCCCGCCCACTGAAGCCCCGCAGCTCCTCACCTTTTCTGCGCGGAGGCCACTTACTCTGTCCTTGGCTTCTTGCCGCTAGCTTCAGCCTCACCATCTCCAACCTCGGCGTATAGAGCTTTAGGGCGCTACTTGGTCCTTGCGGAGCAATCACTTGAACTTGTAGTCCATTTTCTTCCTGAGTTAAAACCCTAACCCCTAATCTTTAAACCCTGAACCTTAAGCCCTAATCCCTAAATCTTAATCCCTAAACCTTAAACCCTAATCCCTAAACCCTAATCCTTCAACCCTAATCCCTAAACCTTAACCGAATTTCAATTCAACCATGGCTCAGGCTTGAGGATTGATTGCTTCAGCCTCACCAATCTTAGCTTTTGCAAAACTTCCTTGTAGGGGTTTACGGTGGGGAATAAGGGAATGAATTATATAGGGGTTAAGTTATACGAGGATTGCACTCCCTTATTCCCTCTAATGGTCTCCCCCAAAGTATTGGAAATCTGGCCATTCTTCGGTGCATTTTACGGAGCTTAAGTAAAGAAAGAATCACGTTTTTTTTGCATCTGGCCCCCACAGGCTCTGCGACTGAAAGGCACTGCACCATCCAGCAACCCTGAACCCTTGAGCCTTTTTGAATATGGAACCCTAAGCCCTGAAACCCTCAACCCTAAAACGCAAGAACATCTCAGCTTCAGGCAGGCGCCGGTCCTGGCCACACCCCTCAACGTAGGCCCAAAAGATGGAATAGGGCTTAGGGCTCAAGGTTTAAAGGCCTCAATAATTAGAAAAATAGAGAACCAACTGCAAATTACATGAAAGCTGGGATTGTATGAGGGCTGGTTAAGGGCTTAACGCAAGAGCCTTAATAGTCTCAATAGGAGTTTGGAACATTTTGTGTAAGTATATCAGGACTTGAAGGTAGTCAGGTTGGTATTCGTTCAGGCTTCTTCATGATATGGGGCGTTCTCGAAATGGCGCGTCCTTAGCGGTCAGGTTCTTGAGGAATTCTATTGCATTGTAGCCAGACTAGGACCGTGCGGGAATCTCCTTCTGGAGAGGATATGGTTCTGCTGGCCCCACTATGTAAAATACATGCCATAAGACTGGACAGGCAACAACGCATCTCAGCTGTGTACTGAAGCGGGGCTCTAAGTGGGGTGTCCTGGAGGTATATCATACAAGGATTAGGGTGGTTGTGGCTCTAGGGCTTAGGGCTTCTCTGTAACATCCTTGTGCGGCTGCCTGGATATGAATAGTAGTATTGGTGCGGTTACAGGGGTTTCGGGTTAAGGCTTTAGGTTCGCATTGGTTCTAAGTCTTACAAAAGGTATGGCTTAGTATGAAAAGTATGATCCCCTGTGACGCACATTAACTATTACCTGGATACTGCCCCCACCCAGTAACAGTTGGATCATAACTATAATATGGTTATGCATAGCTCTTAATAGGATCCCTATAATATAGACTGCTACTGGGTGGCGGCAGTACCCAACTTAAATCCCAAATCCTAAACCCTAAACCCTAAATAGTAGCTTCCATTTTCTTTTCCATTATCCCAATATTACCCCAATATAACTACCCCAATATAACCTAATATTATCCCAATATAACCTATTACCTTCATAGAAGACGGCCTATGGGGCTAGGAAGTGCGTTTTGGCAAGTGCTTTTGGCCTCGGGGCTCCAAGGGTCCCCGGCCCTGAACCTTAAATCCAGTCCACTACCTTAGCATCAAATGAGCCATAGTCTAAACTCCTAGTATCCCCCTTAATAACCCATATGGTAGTCCCCTATATAATCCCCTATATAACCCCCCTTTAAGGAGTTTAGACTATAGTATCAAATAACGAAGGTATGTTTTACTTAGTTGTGCTAATGATAATTTAGGGTAGTACCCCCAATACCCTAAAAATCTGCAAAGCCGCGATCCTTCACAACCAACCTCAAAAACTTGCAAACTAGGCCCCCCCAACCCCGAAAGCCATGATCCTTGAACCTACACCCTACATCTTAAGTGAAAGCCAAGGGTCAGCATGGGTATACCCTTGCATACACTTTCAGAAGGGCCGAAAATGGGTAAGGATCCATACATGAACCAACCACCCCACGCCTCTCTGCAGCTTGGGTCCTCTGACGGCCCTGAACCCCAATCCTTAAAAACGGCCCTGAGCCCAACCATAAAAATACTTGCACCACCCCTGTTCTGGGGTTATTAAGGTTTAGGTAAACCCTGAACCCTGAACCCCAAACCGTATATACCCCCTGTGTGTACTACACCTCGAATTGAAGCCATCTACAGGTTGGCACTTATGAGGTAGCTAATTTTCTGTAATGCCTTGATAGGAAAGCCCGTAAAACTTGGTACTCTAGTCCTTTTAAGTAAATAGAACCTTGGGGCATATGGGGATCTTACTATGGGTTTGGGGAATTCCGTAATGTATCTACTTAAGGGGGACACTCACTCTCTCTCTCCCTATATATATATACATATTTATGCATTCCTTTTTTATGTAGTGCAGAACGCCTACGGGAGACTACTCTTTTAAACACGTTTACGTTGATGGACGCCTTGTAGAAGGCCCTGTATGCTCCCATACAAATTCCTGTCCACGCCTTCTAAAACCGAAACCTCAATTCAAGGCAGACCGCCAACCTGTCATACTTGAGCTCTCTCTCAACCCCTTAACCCTAAAGGTTCAAACGCTTAAACCCTAAACCCTAAACCAAACCCAGTAGCCTAAGCTCGAATCTTGTTACCCTTTTTGACCTTAAACCCTAAGCCCCTCAACCCCTGAACCCTGGGTGGCGGCTCCAGCATTATCTTCCAGCGGTCGCTTGGTTCCCTGGCCTGCCATTTAGGAATCAAGCCTAGGGTTTAGGGTTTAGGGATCAAACCTATTGGGTTTAGACTTTATAGTCCCCCTTAAGTAAATAGAATATGCAATTACCTAACATCAGAATAAGATCCCCATATACCCCATATTCTATCTACTTAGGCGACACTATACCCCGTGAACCCTAAACCCTAAGCCCTGGCCCTAAACCCTAACCTTGACGGAGACTGTAATGTAGACCCCTGATTCATAAACCCCTTCCTGTTAAGGGCCTTAATTCTAGCATCCTTATTAGAACCCCTATTAAGAGGAGGGAGTTTATTAATCAGGGGTCTACATTAGGTTTTTGGGTTGTCAGGCTTGGGGCCTTGCCGTTTCCGTTTGTCGGTTTTGGGGTTTCATTGGGCTTTTCGCGTACGCATCACCAGCAGGCAGGTGCGTAAACACTAGGGGCTCACCAGGTTTAGGGCTAGGGAGAATTACACGGATTGCAGGGGCTCCATGCTAAGGATGGTACAGGGAAGAAACTGGGAAATGCTAGTTTGCAGCCTGTTCGCCCACCAAGCTGGGCGCCCGAGGATGCTCCGCCCCACAGAAAAGGTAGTCACAACCCTCAACCATAAAACCCAAGCTCTCATCATCCCTAGATCCTCCTCACTAGGCCGTGCACCCAGCCCTATATTCCCTAATTTTTCGAGGTCGGCAACCAGTCGGCTGGGCGCGAACGCATGGAGGAGACGCAACTACTCCCCCTCTTAACAACAACTTGCCTCCTCTGACACGCATCTGGGTTTCAGGGTTCAGGGGCTTGAGCTTGAAATTCATAGTAGCAGCCAGGCTCCACAAGTCGTCAGCAAGTGATCATCGTGATCATACACTGTTACGAAAAAAGGAACAATGATCAAAATGCTGTGGAGACGCTGACGGCGGAAGCAACCCATGTTACGCATGTTGAAGACTGAACGATTTCAAACTGTCTAGGGGAGCGCTGTCATCTGGGACTGGAGGCGTTTTTTTTACCAGGGACGCTGGTGCAAAAAATGATCTTCCATTGGGAGCAGTGAATGGTGAGGTTCTGATTCCCTCATTCCCTACTAACCACACCACCAGTAAGTTTAGGGCATTTCAAGTTCTACTCAAGATCTGCGAGGAGTCAAGGACTGAGCAGCAATGATTAACATAACTTGGCAATGGGGTCCGCGCACTGAGCACAGAGCCGCGGAGCTTTTCCTCCGTTGAAAAAGGTGTCACCACAGTTTGGCGAAAGCACCCATCTGAACAGGATTACTAGCACAACATACAACATTGACACTTTCATGGCACGAGGCATGAGGCGATGTGTGCGTCTGGAAGTCCTTGGGATGCTTGTCGGGGTCGGGGCTGAAGCTATGCTACCTCAGCCTCTATGCAACCAGACGCTGTACACTAGGGCTTGTGTGAGCGATAGGTAACCTTCAAGGTTACATAGCCTGCGCTCCTCAAATTTTGACAACTTGGGTCAGTGGGTCAGCACTGCCTGGAGAGCCTGGAATATGCAATTTGGATACCTAAGAGATGAGAGTATGTTGTAAGGATTTCTGGGGAATTCCCAACATTAGGGATCCTTTCTGGGGTCTCGGGAAAACAACGATGACAACGTTGGAATCTCCATATCAGGGCCCACGCTTGCCTGAATCCGTTTCCAAGTAGTTAGGATCTTACCTAGATCCTCCAGGTACCCTCTGTTCAGCCCTGTCTATCTGCTATTCGGGGCCATATAACCCCAACTAAGGGTACTGGGAGGGTCTTGCTAGATGGCCTTCCTTTAGGATAAGGCTATCGTCTCTACAGCCTGAAAGGCTGGAGAATGTCAGAATGCCCTTACTGTTGAAATTTCCCAGGTCTTCGAGAAGGCTGCATTCCCAGGTGTCTTCTGAAATCCCGACGTTGTGTCGAAGGATCTCGTATGTTTGCGTCCCAAAACGATTCGGCCCTGAATGAATATGTCTGCACGTTTGCCGCTTAATTCTATGTATTCGATCAGCTTCCTCTCTTTTCGGACTTTAGAGTCCGCCTGTTGAAAGCATGCTCACAATTCAGGGACACTCTCATTTTCAGAAGCTCCCTGGTGAGGAGCTATTGGTTGCGGAGTTCGCAAGCGCTGCCCTCTCCTAGGCATGCGGACTGAGCTTTTAGGGTCTACAGGCTTTAGTAAAGTCGAGCAGGGGCGAGCAGAAGGATCTGCTTGCAGGTTCAGGGTCACCCTTTGTATCCCCTCAAAGAAGTTCATCTAGGGTTTAGGGTTTAGGGGCTTTCGGACACCACCCTTTTGAGAACTGTCTACATTGTCGCAAAGAGCACGACAAAATGGTATGGTCACAAGGCCGTTCAGTCCAACAGCTACCGCCAAGCTCTTTTATCTAGACACTAGGTATGTCCCCCTTACAGCGAGAGTTGCCACAAGACTGCAGAGGTAATTAGAGGAATAATCTTGGCTCTTCAAGAACTTCATTTGAAAAAGGTCAAATTGTTTTGCTGGATTCATAACATCGTAAAATGACATGCAACAATTTCCCGGATAATTGCTCCGTGGGGAGCAGATCCAGGGCGCTGCACTAGAGTCTCAGGTTTAGGCTTTAGCGGTCCCTATGCAAGCGGAATCCGTGCATGGAAGCCCTCCGCGCCAAAGTTTCCCCTCAAGCCTTGAATACCCTACAGACAACGCTTTGCAGAGTTTTCACATTCATCACTCTCACCTGCTTGAACCCAGAATGGGCTTCAATTGGCTGGGGAATACCGAGGGATGTTCCTCAACAAAGCGCAACTACAGCAAAACCCCGGAACCTAAGACCTATTTTAATATAGTAGTTTCCATTTTCTTTTCCATTCCCCCTATATAACTCTAAACCCCAAATAAGTAGTTTCCATTTTCTTCTCCATTACGATAAAACCCCCCAGTGACATCAGGTCTCTTCTGACATCCTCCGCCACCGGGTCTGAATTGGGAGCCGAGAGCTGTAGGGCTTCCTATGCGTGCATGGGACGGATAGAGTCTTGAGATGGTACCATTTTACGGGAGATTACAGGGCTCGTATATATATATATATTTGTGTGTATTTCTATATGTACATATATATCTTTATATGTGTATATAAATATAAATATAAATAGATACATATATATGCGCACCCCCTGCCCCAGAATCTACCTTCAGTGCGTCTGGGGAAGAGATCAGGGAGTATCAAACAAGGTGACAATATCTGTCTATATCTATATATATATATATATGTTTTAAGGTTCAGGGTAGGGTTTGGGCTTGCGGGTTTTTCAAGCAATGGTGCCCTTCCAGGCACGTTGCGTTGGGACGTATGTGGCTACGGGGGGAATTATGGGGACCTCTGTTGAAAGCCCCCCACTCTAGTAGGGCACTCCAAGCTTGCACAAAGATATGAGGCTCATTCGTTTTGGCTTACAAAAGAAGGACAACAAGCAGCGCGGAAATAGAACGAGCTGTGACTTACTTGCCCTGCCCTGCCCACTTTCTAGGACAAGGCAAGGATATAGTCCCCCTTAGGTATATAGAATATGAATTTGGGTAAATTGCAATAAGATCCCCAAATACCCCATACTCTACCTACTTAAGGGGGACTATACACGGATTTTCTCCCTTTTGTCATTTAGTCTTAGAGGTTCTCGGATTAGTCCCGGGCGGTACATGGGGACTATGACGGTATTGCAGACGCCCCCTGAGGAATTATGCGGGCAATATTATGACATATTGCGCGTGCATGGAAGATGGTCGCACCTTGGCTCCTATGAATGGAAAAGGTTTTCTGGAATGTACGTGGGGAAATGCATTATCACAAGGATTACGTATAGCACAAGCATAAGCGATATGAGAAGAATGCCCATGCTCCAACTCGACCCATAATTCAGCCGAATTGATACCTTACATCTCTAAGCCTTTATCTCTACAGCGCTGTCCATGTTGATGATTGCTTACAGGATGGGAAATCCTGTCATGGCTGATTATAATCTCTGTGCAAGCACTACAAGGACCCTGAGGCCTAAGTTGCTGTGACCGTAATCAGTCCTTGCGCTGACGGAACACCAAGAAGGCGCCTACCTGAGGGGTTTAGGGTTTAGGGTGTGGGTTGCGCAAAATACCCGCATTTCATGCAGCGGAGCAGGCGGAGGACTGAGGTATGTGTGAGAGCACAGCCGGAACAATGCGACTTAATGTTGACGTGTATCACAGCTTCGGTATTTACGAAAAAAAAACTCTCATTCTGTAAGACATGCATGCCAGACATGCGGTTCCCTGTGATTGTCCTATCCATCTCGGGGAACCAGCATGCCGGAAAAATCTCATATGTTAGGTTCCAGATGCATCTTCCCCCTCGTCGCTAAACTTATACCCTGAGCCCAAAGCTCTACCCTCAACCTCTCTAGATTTAAGCTCGTTCTACAAGCCGTGAACCCCAGCTTGTTGAACCCAGCACACGACATTTCTTCGGTCAGGGAATACAAGGCGTTTGGTTGGAGGTTTGAACGTTTTGGCTCTCACAATGTAAGGGCTTAGGGCTCCTTCAGACAGGCACTGGTCTAGGATCATATGAACAGAACGACACAGATTTTTCATGATTTCCACAGGACAAATACGCGGAAAAAAGACAAAGGGTTTCAGACGCATTTGAGAATTGCTGTGAGCAGGCCGGCTGGACCTTCAAGGCACAATTAAGATCTACATCAACTTTGTAATTGCTGAAGCTTCTACATTGCCCTTCCGCCCGTGCCATAGGGCCACTTTTTATCTCGAGTGTAGGGGCCAAAAAGTTACAAATGTCATGCCAAGGTCTGTCTGAAACAGCCTGCACCACAGTTATACAAGGAGCCTGGGACCATAATGTTGGTAGTTCTTCAGGCCGCTACAGCATGCTTGTGTGGTGGCTGGGACACTGTCAGGAAGGACTGACTTCACTAGGGTTCAGGTTTTGGAGGCTTCTAGCAGGCCAAACCGCAATCAAGAACTCCGTCAGGGAGGTGATACGGGAACACATCATCAGACCTGTCATCATCATCATGATGATCATCATCATCATCTTCTTCTTCACCATCATCATAATTAACATCATGACCATCATCATTCCCTAGTAGTCTAAATCAAGTTCCGTGGACTCCCTGGGCACCCATTGAGTCTGTAACCACCAGGTCCTCACATCCAAAAGCAACACTGACGCTCCGGTACTAATCTTGGTAAGCAACCGCAGGCCTTTGATCAATTTCAACCTTCAGACCTGTAATTGAAATCTTCCTGACTTCGGCACTAAGGCTGAGAAAAGCCTTGCAATAGACACTCCTTGCATGCCTGTAGAATGAAGCTTTGCTCAGTATGGCAGTAAGTCGTCTCCATTTATAACTCTGAAAATTGAAGGTCGAAATTCTGAAATCTGAGCCCCTAAACCCTAAACCCTATGCCCCATTATTCGTATCAAGCGAGGGGCAGATGCTGGAATAAGGTTGACGTAGAAAGGAATGTACCGCCCAACACGAACGTCAGCAGTTTCCTCTGATCGTCCGGGGCCGAGATTTTGGGGTTTCGCGGGCTACCTTCTAAAATTCTGACGGTATTCCCTAGCATCAAAGAATCGGACGAGAGAGTGCCTTCTTAGCAGTCAAGTTGACACCTGTGATGATTTAGATCTGAGAACCCTAAACCCTAAGGGTGGCTTTTCTGTTCTCGGAAAAAAAGCACCAAAGAACCAAACTGCGTCAATGCAAACCCTAAACCTAGACGCATATTTCAGTCTAAATTTCAACCGCTAATGTTGGGGCCTAAATACTCCGAAAAGGATTTTGGGGTGCATTCTACTACAATTATACAAAGTTTCAGATTGGTAGGGGCTAACCTTTGTACGTCATCATGCTTTATGAGCCATTGTCTAAACTCCTAGTATCCGCCTTAATAACCATATAGCAGTCCCCTATAGTATCCCCTATATAACCCCCTTTAAGGAGTTTATTAGACTGCAGCTCACATTAAACCCTAATCCCAGTTAAATACCTTCTAACACCAGCTTCCATTTAATTTCCCATTTTCTTTTC
>CAJNIZ010009580.1:24484-55951 GCA_905231905.1 Symbiodinium pilosum
GGGGGAAGCCTTTTATGGACCCTAACACAAGTCACCCCGCCCACAAAAACAAAAATCAAATTATGTAAGCCATCTCGAGCTTAACATGCCCCTAAACCCAAAACCGAGAAAACACAAGATCCTCCAATTATATACTCACAGATGAGAAGAGACTTATCCCTCAACCATTCCCGACTCCCTAAGCTGTAGCCCTACACCATTCTACGCCTAAAGCCTACCGTAATCCCTAATCCTTTTTAAGCCCCTCAGAAACACAGTAGCTTCAATTGTCTTGTCCGTTCCCTACTCCCTTTAACCCTAGACCCTAATGCCAGGGAGCTGATGCAGCACAGGACTGCAAACGCCTTGCGCGTAAGCCTCCTCTCCTTGGGGAGAACCGCTAAACCCTCAATCCTTCGCCCTTGTAGAAAATGCCGGCGATTCTGGCAGAGGTGTAGGGTTTCGTGGCTTATTCCCCTAAACCCTAAACCATNNCCTAAACCATAAACCCTTAACCCTTAACCCTAAACCCTGGAGCTAGAAGGCCAGGAGCAAAGGTTTAGAGCTGTTGGGTTGTGCGGAATATAGGGGTTTTGGGACTTAGGAGTTTAGGGGTTGAGTGTTTAGGGGTGTGGGCCTTAAGAGTCTGGAGTTCAGGGGCTAAGGCCCCAAGGTTTAGGAGTTGGGCTTTATGATTGACAGGGTTGAGGTTTCAGGGGCTTCGGTTCAGGGCCTAAAGGTTCAGGATTGGGGGGTGGAGGTTTCTGCGGTCGTGAGGCTTTGGCTGGAGAAATCGAGATTTCACGTTCAGGGGTTTTCGGGGCGATTTGGGGCAAGTGCTACAGGGTTCTTGAGGATGCTTCCAAGGGCATCTAAAAAACTTGGGCAGCAGTGGGACTATACTACAACAGCTGCAACAACTCCCTGCCCGTTGACGGGTGTAGTGCTCGGGAGGCGGCATGTTAGGCTGAGGCCCTACATGTTCAACACAAACTCCATGAACGTCATGAATGTGAAGCCTAAGCCCTGAATATTGGTTAAAGCCCGGGAAGACCTAACCCACGTAGCCAACTCATGTTTTACTCGGTTCAAAAACATGTGTTCAGTAACCCCCCACGCCTGAGATCCTGAGCCCATGAATAAACGCCTTCCTAAGATCCGAAGGCCAAAGCCAGGACGCGCATCACAAGTTTCCTCAGAGGCCCTACTGAGGTATCTCAGAGGTTCTCGAATTTGGAGAAAAACTTCTATTCATGAGGCCAAGACTTCTAGGCTAGGGAAACCGTAAAATGCACTCACAATCTTCAGCAACCTCTCAGATGTGTATCTCACCTCACGACAAGTCTCTGGGGGAGCCATTGTTGGTAGCTTGCAGCGGACTGTGTGTCCCTCTGCCCAAGTGCCAGTTGCTGTCGCAGGCTGCAGGTGGCGTGCCAGAAAGGTCTAAAAGTATTACAGAAAACTGTGATGAAGGCTTTTCAGCGTACATCTTCGGGCTGTTCGAATCTAAAATAAATGAGAACTTGACGTTTGCATTTAAAAATACAGCTTGGCTTTCACGTCTTTGAGTCCTGTCCTGAGAGATTGGGGTTTGGGTCTGAGAATAAAAAGTTGGCTGTCTTCTGCGAGGGGCTTGGGCTTCAATGCTGCAAATGGAAATGGGCCTGGAACTCTTGAGAAAAAAGTGTCGCCAGTAAGCAAGCAACCCAGCAAGCAAGCTGAAGAGAAAGGCGTCGGCAAAAAAAATCCTAAACCATAATCAGGTCCTAACCTCCATAGGAGTTCAGAGTTGAGGGTAGGACCCCCAAAGAAAAGTGGTAAAGTTGGAAAATAGCAGGACCCCAATGAGTGTACAAATCTCCCTTGCGGTCACTCTGAGCGGGCGGGGGCCAGACCATAGACGCCGATAGACTCGTTTACCCAAACGTACACCCCAAACCCAAAACCCTACACCTCAGTAGGCATATTACGAAACAGAAAGGTTATCTCAACTAGTACTTCTAAAGAACTATGGGATATCGCCAAGTTGTGACTTGAGTTTTCCCCCACGTTACCCTAAACTTTAAGTATGACTTTATGTATGCCTTAAGGCTTTGCTTACCTACAGGTGCTTTGCGTTGAGCAACGTGGGAGGGGGCGAGCCCTTCAGGACCACGGGAATATGTGGGGAGTACGAGGGGAGTACTCCTTCACGTATCATACACACACTTTTTGATTTTCAAGAAACTTTCATATGGATTCTACATGCATCTCATTTTTAGAAAATAATGGGGGTTTCCTTTATCATGGTAGGTTAGCTTAAGTTCCTTAACAGTAACCCAGTGATATTTGAACCTGCGACTGGAAGCCCAATCCTTCACGTCACGTCCTCGGTTGTTATGCTTGCCACTTATTCGAGGCCTTGGGGCATGTTCCACACAGGACGGAAAACTGTACTGTAACTTGTCAGCTGCTCATCGTTTCGCACCGATCTCTTAAAAGTTTGTTTGAGCAGCGGGCAGCAAGGCAATTTGAAGCTTTGAGCTGCTGTGAAATGGGTGTTTCTCCAAAGAGGTGACTCTTAGGGACCATGACCATGCGTTGGACATATGGGGGAGTTGTAGGCGTGACCCTGTTAAGAACCAAGAGGCATGTCGATTAACAAGCCCCCTCCTTAAAATAGGGATTATAATAGGGAAAAAAGGGAGAATGGCAAAGAAAACACTCGAAGCCCCTCAGCTGGTGAATCTCTAAAGCACCTTCCAAACGACGAATTTTCAGCCTAAAGAAGTTGCCAAAATGAGGGCTCCCTTTTTAGGGGTTCCCAGAATAAAGACTACAGTATATTGGCCCCCAGCCTTAAGAACAGCTGCCCCCTTTTCACCGACACGGGGCTCTTGTCCATATTTCTGAAGACTAGGGCTCTGATACTTCTACATGCCCCCGAAAAAACAACAGTCCAGTGAGACCCTTCAAATACCCATAGCCTTGAGGAGCCTGCTTTTGAATCACTGCGCCTGAAGCTCACATGCTGTGCTACCGTTTGACACAACACCTCCCTGCACTTGTGCGGGCCCCACAGCGCTTTGGCGCTGTCGAAACACCAGGTGTGCACTGACCTGCTGGTCAACCGTACAATGTCTATAAGGTTTCATGCTATGGGTGGTCGTAATACTGGTAAGAATAGAAATAGTATAACTTGAATAGTGGAAGCCAAGGCCCAAAAGCCTTAAACACAGCAAATTTGGGATTTTAGCGTAAGCGCCCCATCCCATCGAAAAAATGAGAAAAGAAAAACAAATCATCTCGTGTTGCTACTAGATAGGGTTCAGGGTTCAGGCTTCAAGGTCATTGGCTGCGGGGCAGACTGTCCTGTCCTCAGCAGAATCTTAGGAGTCTGAGTATTCAGCACTTGGAGTTACCCCCCCCCAACTGCTATGTTAGTGTAAGCTTGAGGGTTTAGAGCTTGAGGTTTGAGGCCTGCACGTGAAGCTCAGGGCTTCAGCACGCGCATCGCTAAGCACGCAGTTTAGGTTCTGATTGGAGCTCGTCGTCCACCACAGTTTGTTACGAGCTTTGGATGTAAAAACTCTATGCCTGCTGGGCCTGCCTCATGCAGTTGGACCTAAACTGAAACAAGACAATGTTCCCAAACATGCCTCCAAGGGAACTTTCCAAAATGGGAGTACACTTACAAAGAAGAAAGGCATCCGTCTGAAAGGGTTATATATGGATAATTTCTACAGGGAGGGCAATGGGCACCCCAAACAGGGAACCCCAAGAATATAGTAGGAAATACACCCTGAGAGATATGTATGCCTACTATATTTCTACTACATTGTTGGGATTCTCTGTCTTGGGGTTCTCGTTCTACCCTAAACCCTAAAACCCACAACCCTGAGCCCTACACCCTAAACCCCAATTTGGGGGCATAGCCGAATCAAATACCAAGGGACCAAGGCGGGAAGTAGATTGACATAGAATGGCAGGTACCGCCCCAAACGCAGCTCACCAGTCCTTGCGGAGGGGTGTAGGGAACCCTGAACCCTATTTAGGGCTTAGGGTTTAGGATTTAGGGCATCTGCAGTCGTTACATGCCACTTGATCTTGAAACCTTACTGGTTCTTAGTAGGGAATATGGGAGAAGATTTGGGGTTTCGGGTTTAGTGTTTGGGGTTTAGGGTTTAGGGTTTAATGCAGGGATTGTTTCGGGATCCTATTCCCTAAGAACCAGTAAGCTACCTGCCCCAAATGAGCAAGTTCCCCTTTTTGGTTAGGATCCCTTTTGAAGAATTGTATTCCCGACGGTAAGGATGCTTACAGCAAACTTCGCATACCCTAACTCTAGACCCTGAACCCTTCACATACCCTAAACCCTAAGCCCTAAACTTCCCAACTAGAGGGTCTGTAGGCATGCCCATCGATAAGTTCCCACGACCTTTATATAACCCCTGAGGGTATATTGGGATAATGGAACAGAAAATGGAAACTACTATTTAGGGGTTAAGGTTTAGGGAATATAGCACGTCAGAGAGTCCTCCTTAAAAAAAAAAAGAGGGAATATAGGGTGTATCATAAAGGGGTCATGTAGGGGTTGACGAAGCTGACACTAGCCGGGCAAACGCAGCCCCAGCTGTGGATGTCCTGCATCCTATGCCTTGCTGCGTACCGTGAACTCTAAAGCTGTTAAGGAACTTAATTCTTAGGGTTTAGGGATTAGGGTATACTTATTTCAAGTTACCATAGGAGCTATAGTCTAAAGTCTTTAAAGGGAGTTATCTAGGGGAGTACTGTAGGGGATATCGAGGGGGATAATTACCCTAACCCTAGACCTCCTTTATTCCCTACTAACCCTCAACCACGGAGTATTATATATACAAATACACACACACACATACATGTGCGTGTGCAGGCCCAGTAAGGCAAGGGTCTCCATGGAGCACCCCAAGTGAACCAAAGCACCGGCCAGCTCTGGCCCCAAGCCGCGTGCGAGGGCGTTCAGTGAGCCGCACCTTTAGGGGCAGCTTAGGGTAGCGGTTAGGGCCTTAGGGCTTAGGGTTTAGGGTTTAGGGTTTGGGTCTTTTTTAACTCCTTTTTTGCCAGACGGTTTAGCGAGCAGGATTCAGGGATTGGGGCATCTGCACGGATTCGGGTTTGGGATCTAGGCTTCAACGTTCGCGTGGCAAAAAAAACTGAAACTGAGGACTCCCAAGAAGATGACGACCCCATTAGGATTTTGGGATAGGGATTAGGATTTCAGGATTGTGGATTTTCGTTTAGGGTGAATTCTAGGAACCAGGATGTAGGGCTTAGGGATGACAACTTATGCTTAGGACTAGGGATGAGGATAAACCCTAAACCCTAAACCCAAGAAGTCTAGGATTTAAGGCTAAGATTCAGGGTTGAGGGTCATAGCTCAGAAGCTGGCAGCCAAGAGGTAGGATGAGGGGTTTATGGGATATAGTCCCCCTTAAAGTAGATACAATATAGGGGTTATAGGGGTTGTATAAGGATAATGGAAAAGACAAGGGAAACTACTATTTAGGGTTTAGGGTTTATGGGATATAGTCTCCCTTGAGTCGATAGAATATGGGGTATAAGGGGATCTTATTATAATATACCCAAAGCCATCTTCTATCTACCTAAGGGGGACTATAGGGTTTTGGGAGGTAGCCCAAGGATGTCCATGTGACCAGGCATCTGCGGGATGACTCTGTAAATTGCTGCGGCGTTTCTGCAACAACGGTTTGCGGACTAGAGCTCCAAGTTGGATATTGCCCCCACTAAAGGGACCTTAATGGGAACCCCAAACCGGGAACCCCAAGAATATAGTAGGTACATAATAGGAATATACCTACCAGGGTCCTTATATTCTATTAGATTCCTGCTATATTCTTGGGGTTCCCTATTTGGGGTTTCCAGTAGAGTTCCTTTACAACCCTCTAAGCTGGGTCACAGGAAATTCATTAGGAGTAAAACGCTGCGAGTACAACGAGGATGATATTCAGGGGCTGTTATGTGGGCAACTATAATGCAACTACACTGCCTAAAGCCTAAACCCTTTCTGGGCTCTTACAAAAGGATTCAAGTTTGATTGAGAGAGCCGCACCAGCCATTCACCATTGCTCGGTTGCTCTGCGTGCATTCCTTACTTGGAGGGTCAGGGAGACTTAGTAAGTAGGTTAATAACCCCTATAACGCCTATAGTAACCCCATTCATCCCCATTATTAACGTACTTACTAAGTCGCCGTGACCCTCCAAGTAATCCCTAATTTCCACAAGAAAATGCTTAGGGTTGAACTGTTCTTGTTAGACCCGACCCCTGCAGCTCTTTTAGGTTCTAAGCTTGGGGGTTTTCAGTTCCCAAAGAGCCTGCGAATGTACGGAAACTCATGCCTTAAAAAAGCGCTTAGGCAGCTTAGGGTTTAGAGTCTAGAGTTTAGGGTCTAGGGCTAAAGAAGAGCTATCCCTACCCTAATATTACAGCCACCAACCCACCCACCCCAAAAAAGTATTCCCAATTCCCAATACATTCTAGAATACCGACAAATTTCCCCTGTTAGGGCGGGGCTTATACCCTGAGACCCTAAGCCCCTAAACCCTGTACCCTAAACAGGAAAAAGGGAATTACAAAGGATGCCTAACAAGGATCCAGGTTCCTTGTTGACTAGGACAGTGCCTTCACTGCATCCCTACACTCTAAGCCCTAAACTAGGGTAGGTTTAGGGGCCCTATAAAAATCAATTTGTAAGTGGCTGTATAGGATTCTATAGGGTTTAAAGGTGCTAAACTGAAAACAAGAATTTGTTCAAACCTACCCAGGTACACCCTAAACCGTGGAAAAAGGAGCTCAGTTTACCCCAAGCCGGCCCAAGCCTACTATCAAGGACCCTATTAGAGGAATACGATCATCATACAGCCCTGGGTTTCACTATAGGGTTTAGGGTTTACTGTGGGGTTTAAGGTCCTCAGTTTGGGGCTTGGCAAGACTAAACCCGCCCCTTCATAAACCCTATAAAGCCCTGACACTTTAATTCCCAGATAGCGTGTGCAAACCTAAGCCCTGAGCCCTAAACCCTAAATCCAGGACCCCAAATCTCTAAACATTGCATTTGAAAACATTCAATCCCAAACCCTAGACCCTACATCAGAAACCCGAGACCCTCCAAAAATCTTAAAACTCCATGTGCGCATCTCTCTGCTATCAGGCTTTGAACTTCGAGCTTTACACAAATGCTTACTAGCACGTTATTGGCCTTTGTTCTATATTCATCCAGGCGCAGAGTGGGAAGGCAATGGCAAACCCAAACTGGCTTGTAGCCTGCCAGGCCGTGATGGGCAGCAGCCGCACCACTTCAATAGGAGCTTGTTCGCATGCCGTGTAATAGAAGGGGATTGGCAAAGTGATGGCCATGGTCCAAAGCATGCCTAGGGCGTAGCTGGCATGATTCCCCAGTCTTCTCACCAAGCATGTGTAACACGTGGTCTGGTTCAAGGCCAGCATCAGTGCTGCACATGCTTGAATGTACGCAAACTGGCGTGAAGACATCCCAAGGCCATGCAGATTGCGCGGTAAAGAGGAGACTAGGATGAAGCTGTTCAAGCGGGCGGCTATGTAGCCACAGAGAAGGCAGCTTGCAATCAGGAGCTTCCACAGCTTCCTACCTTGAGGAAAACTAGGCTCAAACCTCCTCTCGCCCACGTCTCTGTTTTGAAGAAGTTGCTCAGCCTGTCTTAGTCCCAGGGTCTCATCAAGGGCCATGAAGCCCAATAGAAACACTGCGGCAACCAAGCATGCAAAGAGCAGGTTTGGCAAGAGGAACGGGTAGCGATCAAAGACCGTGCCTGCAAACAGCCCGGGCTCCCAATCCGCTGGATGCGCGAGCCCTCCTCCGAGCATGGGACCCAGGAACAAGCCAAAGGAAAAGACGACGCCCAATGTGCCAAAAGCCCAGGCTTCGTTGTCCTAGGTCGTCTTGAGAAGCCCTACATGAATGCAAGAAACATCGGTGAATACCCAGAACCTTGGACGGATCTAGAAAGTAGAAACTGCCAAGATGGTATCCTATACTACTATTGGGAACTTTCTGAAGACCGTTATGGGGTTATCTACTGTCTAAATGGAAGACCCGAGAATATTTCCAAGAACCGAGTCTCGCTGTCTACCAGCTCACCTGGAGGCATCCAATTTAAGGTTTAGGGTTTACGGGATCCCTCTTGAAGGGTACCTCCAAGAAGGATGAGGGTTTGCGGTTTAGGGATTAGGGCTTCAAGGGTACCTACAAGAAGGACTAGGGTTCAGGGTTCGGGGCTTCAAGGGTACCTATCAGCAGGATCAGCAGGATCAGCGATTAGGGTATGGGGTGTAGGGTACTGCCAATTACATTATGGAGGGAGGGTACCGGCTGGGTACTGCCCCCAGTAAGAGTCTCTGATCGGGATATCTTGAGGGCTCAATACGTTCATACGAGTGGGGCAGTACCCAAGGTAACTAGCTGCAAGAAGGATTAGAATGTAGTATGATATTCGGCAGTACATAACGGGACACGCCATTTTTGGAAACCCTAAACCCTAAACCCCACACCTCTCATTTGGGAAATGCCCACCTAAGTAGGTATTCGCGACAGACTCATTGCCGCAGAAGAAGCCGTCCAGGAGGCGGGCAGCAAGTGCTGCTGGGTAGCTCTCCTAGCAGGGGTTTTAGGGTTCAGGGCAATCCCTAAAGTTAGCACCCATATGAGCTATAGTCTAAACTCCTAGCATCCCCCCCTAATAAGCCCTATAGTAGTCCCCTATATAATTTCCTGTATAACCCCCTTTAAGGAGTTTAGAGTATGGCTCATATAGAATTAAGGGTTTAGGGTTTATACATGATAGCTCTGGGGTCCTTATTGCAAGACTTGGGGCTCTTATCAAAGAGGGCCGTTACTAAAATGAGGGGATCCCAACGAAAACCGGGATTCTTGGGAACTGTGAAGATCTTGTTGGAACACAGCGTGGAAGAACCATGGATAGGCTTACGGGGAAAGTCAGAATGATTTAGTAAGCGGGCTAGTCATGGGGATATGTCGGGTTATTACATTGTTGATAGTTGTTATAAGTATAATTTCCATGTTCCTGTGAGCCCCCAAACCACGACCCCTGGCATCCTGTACTACTATTGGGAAATGTGAAGGCGCGCTTATGGGGGATCTACTTTCTAGATCCTCGCACGAGCCAATTTCGTCCCACCCCGTCCGCAAGGCCCATCAAAACCGAAGCGGCCGCAGATCCTGTCAAGCCCAGTCCTAGACCCCTTGCATGATTCGGAGGTAGGGTCTCGCGTTCAGGATTTAGGGCTCAGAGCTCAGGTTTCGGCACGCGCGTCGCACTGCTGGCACGGGAGCTGTTCCGGGTTTAGGATAGGGCTTGGGGTTAGGGACTCCCTTCCCCTAATGTTAAAACCCTATCCCCCGAATATTAAGTATACCCCGTGTGGTAGAATACACAATATTAGGAACCATTCGTATCGAGTGGAGGCCTATTAGGGGAAGATCTAGAGAGTAGATCTCCTTGGAAGGGTTCCTGGAAAGCTCTCAAAAGTAGTGTATTTACATATACATATAAATATACATATATATATGTGTGTGTGTGTACCATGATGGGGACTCTAAATGCCCCAAACTCTAAATCCTCAAAATAATTGGCCCGGTCATATTGTTTAGCATATTGCCTAGGCCAGGTCATATCCCAGTAGCACAAAACCCTAAATGCTAAACCCTAACCCCAAAACCCTATAGCAGCCCCAGTGGCATAATGTGGCATTTTGGCTCTTCTACTTTTGAGATCCTGCCAGGCCCAGTAGCAAGATTGGGCGACGGCCAAACCGGTCGGCTAGCATGCCCCACCTACACTGTGTTTAGGGGGTTAGGGTTTAGGGTCGGTTCTGCTTGGACGAAGGGACAGTACTTCGGATTTGGGGGTTATGGTTTCGGGTAAGCTGTTCTTGGAAACGAGAATGGGAACCACTATTCTATCTACCTGCCAAGTTCATTGGGGTTTGAAGGTTAATCTTTTCATTTTAGTAGACAGCATAATAATCTCAACAGGCTAAACCACAACGTTGCAATGGGAGAAGTACTCAGTGAGGGCGTGACAGAAGGCTAAAGGCTTTAACTGGGCCATTAGTTTAGGATTCAGGAAAGGGAACAGCAAATTGCAAAGGACACGGAAATTTATGTTAGGTAGGGATATAGTAGGGTATTTGCTAATTCAGGAAGGAAAAGAACATGGAAACAACGTATCGTTGGGAGTCTCTAGGTGCCACTGCAGGGACCCATTCCAATAACCCTACTCTTACACGGGGTTTTGAGATTGAGGGCTGGAGCTTTTGCGGGTTTACCTGAAGTGTAAAGCAATAAACCCTAAACATCTGTAGGTTATGGAATTTAGCTTTTAGCATCTTAAGGTTTGGGAAAAACTGAGCTTAGGTAAAGTGAGCTATAATCTAAACTCCTCGTATCCCCCTTGATAAGCCCTACAATACTACCCCATAATCCTCTATATAACCTCCCTTTACGGAGTTTAGACTATGTCAACTATGTCTCAAGTAGCGGTCAGACGATGATGCCTCCTTCAATGGCAGCGAGCGCTTCGGCCACGGTGCTGCTCTCAGCACTCTCAACACACGCGTATTTGGGATGGTTGCTAGGGTAACAACAGGAATGCTGGGCCCCAATATTAGCATCCATCTATTAGACATGCCCACCCAGTATATTTGGATTCCCCCAACAAAAAAATCCATTTTTAGGGGGCCAAACCAGCACAAATGCAGCCAAGCCGCAGTGGGCTGAACAGGACTTCGCACAACGCGTAGGATCCCACCAGGACAGAAACCCATATAGAAATACCCGGTTCGCCGCGGGGTTTGTTAAGTGCATGGGCCACCAGCTCATCCACGTAAGGATTCAGCATAGTGAAGTTAATGCAATCGATCGAGCTGATACAGCACAGAACAGCCATCGTCTTCCTTGAAAGCCGTCTCTCCATGACCCCGGACACTAAACCCTACACCGCAAACGGTCGTCCATGACGGCTTGAACCTTGCAGAGTAGCCATGATTTGGGGATCTCCCGTTCCCATGGGTGTTGTAGCCTCCCATGAACTCCCCAAAGACAGTATCTGTTGGAACGTATGGTGAGGTTGATAGTGGGGTTATATTGGCCACATATTCGGCTGCCTTTAGGTTTACACGCTCCCTCAGACGGACAGAAAAAAAAAAACGTCCCTGTCTTGCAGTGGCATGAATAAGGTAAGATATCTATTTAGAGAAACTAAGGATTCCGCTTTTCGGCACCTAGAAAATGATGATTGCTTCCGGGCGTTCACTACGCCTTCACATGGAAATTCTGGCGACCCAAACCCCCTGTAAGCTAATGAAATTTGCTGCGCGTAACCATGTCCAACCCATTTGAGCTACTGTCTAAACTCCTAGTTTCCCCCTTAATATACCCTATAGTAGTCCCCTATATAATCCCCCATATAACCCCCTTTAAGGAGTTTAGACTATAGTTCATTTCGGGGTATGTTGGCGCAGAGGCTCACAAGACTCCTTTAAAAAGGAGGCCTACTAATGCCCATGCACCCCCCATACGCGCCCTACATGTATGCATGTATGTAACATATATTAATTGCTCTATACATTTGTGAACATGTATCACATATAACTTCATGTAACTGAAAAACTTGTTTGCCAGCATAGAGAATCGCACCGCCACAACACATACTTTACGAAGAATTCCTCTGGCCGAAGTCAAGACTCGTAAACCTAGGGTACTGCCCCCACCCAGTAACAGTCTATATTAGGGGTCATATTAAGGGCTACATATAACCATATTATAATCATTATCCAACTGTTACTGAGTGGGGGCAGTACCCAACGTAAACCTACCATGACATAGGGGCCTAGATAGAATTTTCATAAGGCTTGAGTCATCGCAGGCTATGGCTATACAGCTGAATATTTGGCTCCTGCTTTCGATTTTTACAAACTCCAGAAACTCAACAACCCTAAAGATTAAGCCTAGGCCATATACTTCAAAGAAAAGAAGCCCCCACACCCAAAATCGTTGACAGCAGATGCGGCAGAAGCCTGAAAACGTACCAGTATTATTCCCTAACTCTCCGCCGAAATGACTACAGTATAGGGTTTAGTGTGTAGGGTCTAAGGATCATCCCCTGGTAACTCCGAAATGCCTATAGTACACTATATACATATATGTATATATGGGAGTTTCCCAAAATTAGGGGTACCTGTTTGGGGGTCCCAATAATAAGGACTATTTTAGGGTCTACATTGGGGTCCCCCTATTTTGGGAAACTACCATATATATGTGTATATATATATATGTATGTATATATCACACACTATACCCCAATCCGCACGCAGCGCTTGTGCAGATGCTTTTATCTTTTGGGATCCCTATGAGACGGATCATAGCATTCGGGGGTCTTTAATGGTGTCCCCCTATTACGGACCCTATGCCATATAGGGGCTAAGGGTTAGGGGTTTACGGTTTTGGAGCTTTAGGGCTTAATGCAGAATCCTGTAACTGAAGTCTTGATGCTTTCTTCGGCCTGCAGGTTCTTCTTGAGCTGCAGCCTCTTCGGGAGCTGCCTGGCACAGGCTGAGGCCTAATTCCTAAACCCTAAGGCAATCCTATTAAACCCTAGAATCCTACACCCTAAGCCCCAAACTCCTAAATCCTAAGCCTCGAACCCTAAACCCTCAAGGGTTTGCAACGGCTTGGGCTGAGCGCTCAGGGTTTAGGATTATATGGTTGAGGGCTTTGGGATTAGGATTATATGGAGTTTTCAAATCCCATTTGCAGGGTTCCTGAAACAACGGTTGTAGGTGATTGGGTGTAATCTACGGGGACCCCTACTTTTGGAATGACCGTCTTGGTTCGAAGGATGAGGGCTTAGGGGCTGACTGTCACGACCCTCCCAGCAATTCTTGATGATAGGTTCACTGGGTTGTTGTCAACCTATCAAGGGTCTAGGTTACCATATTCTGGGCTCATAGTAGATAATTGGGCTTCCTTGCTACAGTAATTCAGAACAAGTCCCTTAACAGCAAGCCAATTTAGAGTTTGACTGTGGGTATTTCCCATGAAGCCCAGTTGCTGACCCAGTTGCTGAACGCCCTACACTTTCTTTTTTCCATTGGAAAGGACAACGGGAATCAACATGCAAAAAATGTACCTACTCAGCTACTTATTCTTGGGCAAGACCTAGAGCAAACCCCTCCTGTCTATGGCCTCATCCAAATCCCTGTCTCGGGTTATGGTTGTTGCCTGGGAATCTGCTTCCACTAGCTGCTAGCATGCAGGTGGTCGACAACCATAGCTTAAGGATATGGTAGTTGATCAATATCCTTTTCAAAGCGGCCATTACAGAAAATCAGCTCCCCTGTGTGTTTACTTGCAGCCCTACAAATTCCATAAACCCTAAGACTAGATCAACCCCAGATGATCGGTCAGAGCTGGGTGCATGTTGAGCAGAGACCCAGGGTAGTTGGCAGGATCATGGGACTATACACTTGAGGGCTCATAAAGTTCCACTTCCGGGCTTTTGGGAGGTTTGAGGGAACTGCTTTCTGGCAGTAGATCTACATGGTGGCTTCTCAGAAGTACTGCTTGGCTGCTGGTGCTGTAACAGGTCAATGCTTCTGGCTTTGGGCTACTTGGAGGTTCAGACTAGTTATTATCCAGTTAGAAGAAATGTACTACAAATCTGCTCTAAGCCCACGAAGTCTCATAACATGGCTCTAATTGGGTTGTACGTGCCAATCTTTATATAGGAGCATAAGTGCTGCAAAGGCCCTTGAACCCCTACATAATCTGCTAAAGACCTTACATATACCCTATATAGTTATCACTGGGGTAATAAAAACCTGAACCTCCAAGTAACGGCTGAAACAAGCTACTGGTCGTCAAGAGACATCCCGCCCCTAATGATGAACCACCCCACTCCCCTAATGACACATAAGTTGTCCCCCTAGGGCCCCAGGATGGTTCACAATTAGGCAGGTGGGATTATTGCAGCTATTCCCAAATTAATTCCGAACCGGAGACGGCTACACATAAAACATATTTGGGGCCGTATCAAACCAGTCCTCTGCAACTGTAACCACCTTCCACCCACTCTCAAGCCCCTATGCGAAAGACCTTCTCTGCACCTTTTTCTTCGAGCATTGGCCAATACGTCTGAGCGTCTGTCAACAGGACAATTACCAGAGTCACGCTACTTAGTAATAATATTGGTGATAACAATAAGAGTTAATACTAATACCAATAGTAATAAGAGTAATGGAATATAGTAATACTAATCTAGCCCCGGCTTTCCTAGAAGAGAAAAAACCTTTCGTAGTGATGTAAGGAAGCCCAAGCCTCAAGGCACAAAGGGCCCAATGCGAGGAACTAGAATCTAGAATGTGGCTTCAACCTCTTTTTTTTTTCCCCCGATGGCTTCTCCAAGGAAACTAACCCTTAAACCCTTTAACCCTAAATCGCTCTAGGTACGCCTGAAGAGGCGGATCACAAGTTTGAATGCAACATTGCAGGCGACGCTCTACTTCTAAACATGGAGGAGACTTCAGGCCTGCAACGGAAGGCTTAACCAAGTCGTTAGAAAAAGGTTTTGGGACATGTTATACTGTAATCTTTTGTGGCAGTGTATGCGGAAATCTTGTTTTGGGGCATAATGTGCTGTAATGTTTTGGGACAGATTATATCCTTTAATCTGTTGGGACATGTTATCTTGTAATGTTTTGGGATATATAATACTGCAACTACCTATAGTCCCCCTTATGTAGATAGAATATGGCTTTAAGTATATTTTAGTAAGATCCCCATGTACCCCATATTCTAGCTACTTAAGGGGGACTTTAGGGCCTGCTGAGGACTCTTCAGGCCGCTAGGGTGGGTCTTCTGCGGGCAGAGGCACATGCAGGCCAGTCGCTCAGTGGTCATTCAAACTATGCCGGCCTGGGCCCTTGTGACCCTAAACCCTACTCTAAACCCTAAACCCTAAACTCTATGGATCCCTCTCAACGTCATAAATGGGGAATTTCCCAGAATTAGGAGTCTTCCTTTGGAGGCCCCTCTATGATAAGGATGATAGTATTGTTATGAGAGGTTAGATATTGTTCTAAGCGGAACTATCAAAAGATAAGCAGAAATCGGATTCGGGAGGTAAATGGCAATGGAGACGATATGGGAAATCGGTTCGAAGAGAAACTGGAAGCCGGAAGTACACAAAGGGTCTATGGGAATTGGGTCGCTTTCCAACGAAACTCCGCTGGCAGGTTGACAAGTATTCCATAGATAGTACCATGATGGAACAGAAGGCTATTTACTGTTGGTGGCTGGGGGTTTTAACCCTAAACCCCTAAACCCTAAACCCTACGCCCTAATAGCTTAGGGGAAGGAATTCGGACCCTGCATTTGCAAGACTAGAGGCTAATCACGCGTGTGCGCCACAGGCAGGCCGGCAAGATTGCTTGGTGCTTGGTTCTATGGCTTTCTGAGGGTTTGGGGTTTAAGGTTTAAGGTAGATTCTGCAACCCTAAGTCAAATATGTGCCTACATACAACCATGAAATCTCTGACACTGACAGAGCTCAGTTCACTGCACTACCGCGCGCTGGACATCGCTGGGCCCGTTGCTGCGGTTTTGGGAATATTGAGTGGGGTATATACTTACAACAACTAACACGGGGGCACACGGGGATACATGGCACTTATACAGGGAATATCTAGGGATGTATAGGAGTTTGAGGATCAGGGTAATAATGGAGAATCAAAAGAAATTAAACGGAACATGGAATGGAAACAGGGGCTATGTAGGGAGTGCACTGGGATTGTAATGTAGGGGGCTCGATAATGTTCTACTATAGTCATTATAGACGGGCTATACGTAAATCATCTTGGTTATACGTCAAACTTCTGCATTACAGCTTCAGCATACCAAAGGGTCCTACATATTTACCCAGTATGTTATAAGGTCCCACTACCGAAGGGGCTTCGGGTTTGGGGTTTTGGCTGGTACCACAGGGAGCCCAGAATCCTGACATTGTTCCACATGCAGGCCTGGAACATGGAGGGTCTAGAAAGTATACTTTCATATATTCCCTCTCAGATAGATAGAATGTGGGACGAATGGTTTCCCATGAGAAAGGGACCCCTAAATAGACCCTAAAATACCATATTCCTTGTTATAGGGACCCCCAAAATGGTACCCCTAATTTTGGGAAACCCCCATATGGGGATCTTATCATGGTTTTGGGGAATTTCATATTCTATCTACTTAAGGGGGGGCTACACATCTCATAGTTTGGGATTCTTAGCCCTTGTACACAAGCCTACCAAAAGGGACCCTGAAACGTTGGAATTCAAAAGCCATAAATACTCGGTTTGGGGTTTAGGGTCTAGATCCTCCAAAAGCAAGCCATTAAACCGTCATACAGGACCCAACTTCTCAAACACACTGCGAACGAGCCCAGCATGACGAATTAAGGGAACCTCAGTCAGGGCCATATGCTAATTACCCCACCCTGAACCCTAAAACCCTAGACCCTTAACCTCAAGTCCACACTTGAAGGAATCTGACTTGAAATACTAAAGGGTCGGGATGCTAAGTATATGCATAAGCTTGACAGAACCTGTGGACATCTTGAAAGGTCCCATGGTTTAAGGTTTAGGGCCCCTGAATTTTTGAAAGCGTTCGACATTTTTGGCAGCGAGTTGGAAGGTCCCCTGCGCGGGGTCCCCTCAAGTGTCTTGAAAGCTTTGGACATTTCGCAATGACATTAGGGAACACTTAATCCTAAACCCTAAACCAAGAAACTTTGGGACCTTTGGGTCCCGAGAAGGGAATGCATGGGGGGTTACAATGATCGTATCAGTGGAGGTCCTCATTAAGGATTCGAGAAGGTTTGGTTCCTCAACTCTAAAATCCCTGTAATGCCCCCTAAGTCCCTATGCAGTCTCCAAGTAATCCGCTTCGGTCGTCTTACAAACCATCAGGTCTTAAAGCTAGTAGTCCTGTCCTTTTAGAATCAAACACTCCAAATCCCGCAAATAACGCAATATTCCCTATATTTGGCCGAATGTATATGGGATCATATTTAATCACCGCTGGGAGGCGGTTGATCTCAATATTTGGGTGACGAGAATAACCTTGTACAACCCTACGTCTGCTATAGCCCCTGACAATCATACGTCTGCTATAGTCCGTGAAAAAATCTTGGGGACCAATACAAGAGGCCTGGCTGTTAAAAGTTCCCACACATTGTGCAAACCTAAACATTCTTGTCCCAAATTCTGAAACCTTAAAGCTTTGGAGCTCGACCCAGAGACCAACTTATGTAAATCGAAACATGCACAAACCAGGAAGATGTCTCCTCATATATACCCTTCAAACGATGATGATGCCCAAACAGGCTACTATTTTGATTGATGAAGCCCTTGCATTGACTCCTCTTCAGGAGCCCAAATCACGCGGACAGCTCCTGTACTTCTGAGATCTCACCTGTCAGATCCACGTCCTCCGCTTGCCCGATGCCTCTCCAAATTCGAGCGTTGTTGAGTTTCGGGTTGGAGGTTTGCGCTTTGGAAATACAAGCTTTGATGGCTTGGTTTGGGTGATGGTTCAGTCTAGAGTCCGCGGTTCCGGGTTTGGGGTTTAAGTCTTGGGATGTGGAGTTTGCAGCTTAAAGCTTCCTTGGCTCCAGTGGAATGAGGGCTATTCTAAAGTCTTTAATAGTAGGGTAGCAGCGATATCTTGAGAGGTTGCTGGGATATTTCCTACATGCCACAAAAAATTGTAAGTGCAAAACAAATGCATTTCATTTTCGATTCTCTTCAAATTACATTTTACCACTACGGCTCGGCTGCAGATTCATGTACTTGCTGGGAAAAGCCCTGGCTGCCTCAGCGCTAAAGGTGCAACTGGCTCCGGAACACTTAACCTGTAGGGCCTGCAGGGATCTATTCTCTGGAAGCTGCAATCAAGTGTGCCGGGTCCCAATTTCAGGGCCTTCCAGCTTCCTACGGACGGTTAAGCACTGAAGCTAAGTGGAAGGTTTTCTGCCTCCCGCGCAGAAGAGGGAGCAGTCCTTGGGACTGCGAAACAAGCGGACGGCGATTATCTTCAAAAAGCACAGTGTAAACCGTTATGGCAAAAGCTACAAGCGTTCCACTTGGCCTGCTCTTGCGAGATTCGGGCTTAAAGCTCAAAGCTCCACAAAGGGCATCTTTTTTCTGCAATTTTCAAGATTTTTGTCGTAACCAGTGCAGTCTATAGCCGGAGGTAGGGAAGCTGCCGTGGAGCGCTGGCGAGCACGGGGGCGCGCTAACCCTGCCTTTTCAGATCCTTCAGCTACCTCCGTTGGTGAAGAAGGGGTTGGGGAAGGGGTTTGCGTATCCGACCCACTGCTAGTGTGGTTAATCCTGCTAACAGTATGGATTCGAAGGACACAGGTGCTTATTGGTGGGCTGTTAGCTCTATCTGCGACTGTAACCCAATTCCGTGACAACAAACCTGCAAGTCCTCACGATGCGGCTTGTGCCCTGTAGCAAGCACGTACGAACTCCTGCCTTCCTGCGACTGTGCTGCGTTGCGGAGCCGAAAGCACGGGCGTTGCCCAGATTACCGGTGGCACCCTAAGAAATCTATGGATGCTCCGGCAGTCACCGCAGTTTCAGGGACCTGGTGTGATGCACGCCCCCAAGTGACATAAACGGATGCAACTTTCTATTGGTAGATTTTTGCTCTATCTGCGATTGGAATCCAGGTGCTTCACTACAAACCTGCATGTCCTCAAAGGGCACATTTCGGAGAAAAACCGCAAACAGCAGGGCGTAGCCCTTCTGGCGGATTGGCGTTGCCAACTAAAGCCCAACATGAGACAACAGAGTTTGACCAGGTGCTGCCTGTCAATCCAGTAGTGTTGCAGCCTGGCCGGCAAACTGTAAGGCGTTGGCTGCCTGCGGCCCCACTAAAGCTCTACAGGAGGCAGCATGGTTTGATCAGGAGTTGACGGTCAATGCAGCAGTGCTGCAGCCCGGCCCTCCAGGTGACACAAAATGCAAGGTAGTGGTAAAGCTTGTCTCTTTAAAGTCCTCTGCTTCAGCAAGGGAAGTTTCTCAAGCCTAGCTGGCCTGAGACTTTTGGCTGGAGTGCTACGCGGCATCAGGTGCTGATAGCGGGAAGGCCCCCGCCCCTCAAGAGGGGGCGAAGCCCGCCCCGCTGGACGGCCAGACTTGCTCACAAGGCAAGGAGCAGTAGCTCGAGAACACCGCAAGCTGTAGCATCCTGAGAAGATGACGCCAAGCTGTTTAAGCTTACTCTGCTCAGCCTTCCTTTTGGCAGCGCCACTGTGGATTGAGTCGTAGTTGGCCCAGCGCTTATGTAATTTTACGTGTGCTGACAGCAGTACTTCGCCCGCAAGGAGCAGAGCCCGCGCACTTAGCGTTCAACTAAAAATTCCAGTCACGTTCCATTGGTCGTCCCGATGTTTTGCCAGCGCATCAGAGAAGGGAGATGAAGGCTGTTCTTGACCCGGGAACCTCTTTCGGAAACATGAAGAGCAAACAAGAAACGTGTGCACAAATTTTCTAGGACCCTAATTAGGACCCTCTAAGCCAGCCCTCCCAGCTTTCAGCAGGCGTGCCTTTGCCAAAGATAAGATCAAAGTGGGCGCCGGTTGCTGCCTGTTCGCGCGGTATATGGTTTAGGGCATGCGGCCGGAGGGTTTGACATCTACAGCTACCGGTTGCGAAAACACGCGCCATGAGTGGTTTGAAGCCTGAAGTACTATGCATGAGGCGTCATGCATGCCAACACAAATAGCGGACCTGTACAGCAGCACATGGTTCCACGCTCAAGTCCTAAACTCTAAACCGCCCTCAAGGCTATCCCAGGCGTTTGAGGCTCGGTTTCGGGTTTAGGGGCCGAAAGATGTAGTGGCGGGGGGATCATGATTTGCCATCAATAGAATCCAAAGGCTACTGGGAACATCTTCAAAGGTTCCCCATTCTTAGCTGACGTCTACTCAGGCTATTGGGTTAGGCTTATTGTGGATTGCCTAATCACCCCGTCCATACTTCCTCCGAAGGTTCCCCCTCAACTAGGCTTTATTTCAGGATAACTGAGGCAAATATGGGAGAGTTGTAAGGAGGGGTAGTATAAGGGGGGTGGTTGGGAGTCCTGCGCTGGTTGTTTAAATTGGATTCTAAACCCTAAGCCCTCAACCCTAAACCCTGAACTCTTAGACACAGGATTGTAGGGCAGGGGGCCGGGTCGAGACTCCGCAGTGTACTGCAGTACGCGTGGTATGTTACAAAGCGGGTCCATTAAGCTTAGGGTTTAGGGTCCCGTAAGCTTCCCGTACTTCAGAGAAAGGTTGGCTGCAACCCGCATGACATTTGTCCGGGAGCTTCTTCCTTTGAACAAAAGTCAGCAGGGTGTAGAACCTGTGGACTATTACCGTGCATTACTCTTAATTTTACTCTTGCCTCTTACTCTTACTCTGTTGCTTACTGTGACTATTAACTATTACTGTGGATGGCTTTAAAAAGTCCTGTTATCTGTTTGCACCTGCGCCCCATGAGAAGGATCCAGGCCGTTTGTCATAGTATGGCAAAATTCGATAAGTTCCATAAACAGCCACGCACACGATCATCCTTATTCTGGGGACTCTCAGAAAAAAAAAAAGACAACCCTAATCTTAGGCAGCCACACTTTTTATTGTAGGGCGGTAATTTAGGGTTTACGCAGCAGGTAACAACTCCCCAGGGTTCCATGTTCTGATCACGAAAGCCCCAAGGCTTAGGGCACAAAATTGAATCCTATACACGTGAGACTGCCAAGGGAAAAATGATTTCTGGGGTTTACCTGTAACCCCGATTACCTGCAGACTTCTGGGTTACACCAACAAATTAGGCGGGTAACTCCTACTAAGCTGCAGGTTATGGGCTGGATACTGCCCCCTCCCAGTAACAGTTGGATGATGGGCATTTTATGACTTTTACAACGGCTAGTACCCCTCTAGACCCTAACCCCCTACCGTAAACCCTTAACGACGGTTACTGGGGCGGCTCAATATCTGGGCAAGGAGCCTGAAGGTAGGGAACCCAAAAAAAATCTCCCGACAGCCATGGCATCCCTGGCAAAAAGGACCCTGGTTTAGGGTTTCGGGATTTAGGGTCTAGTTGTTAGCGTGCGCTTTTATATTCGAGTCAGGAGCGCCTTCAAGAGAAAGCGCACCCACCCTTCGCGAGCTTGTGCAGCCAGGGGTCCCACCCCAACAACCCTAACTATTCTCAGTTAGGGATTAGGGTTCCTACACCCCCAACCCCGCTAGCAAGGGGGCTTCCTTATTTCTTTTCCCCCCAGTTCTGTTGTTCACCCCTCGTCACCGCGTCGCAGCCAGCATTCTCAGATGGTGTGCGGCGACTCGGATTCCGAGTTCCTGAGTTTCAAGCAAGCAAGAAGGACTCGAGCCACGGATTGGGGTAGCGGAGGCCTTGGCCGGCCTCCACGTGTGAATCTTGCCAATGCTCGAGAAGGTGCCAATGCTCTAAGAGGTCCTCAGACGCATCATGATGATAAGTGATGATGTCAGGGGGCCGATTGCAGACTCGAAAGGACGCGGCCCCTGTGCAAAGGGCCCTAGCGCTGGGAAGCTTTGAGAGGTCCTGGAGGCCCTTTGAAAGATGCAAAGTTCCGGAGAGGCTTCTGGAAGGGAGGCCCTTGGAGCCTAAGAAGCTCGCTTGTGGCGGTTTTGTGTGTGTTTTCGAAGCTTGAGGCAAGGCTCTGGCGGCACCATTCTCCAGGAATTCCGCCGCTGAGGGCCAGGGGAAAGAACCCTTAAACAAGCAAAAGTCATAGAGCTATGCTCCAATAGGAAAACAGCGTCACAGGGGGTCCCGCAAAGATTGTCCTGGGAGCTTGACCCTCCCAGGCGCGTAGGTTCGTTCTGGTGCCAGGCCGGAGGCCTGTCCCCAAGGCTCGAGCGCCCATGTTAATGGTCAGCAGCGCGCTCGCCAGTTTAGGGTTTAGAGCTTAGGATTTAGGGTTTAGGGCTTACCCCTAATGATAAGAGGATTTTGGTTGTCCCTACCCCTGTAAGTAGGACCTTCTTTTGATCATCTGAAAATTATAGGCTCCTTATCAGAGCTGGGTAACCAAAGTTCTCTCATTACAAAAAAGGGCTACACGTTGGCTAGCCCCTTAACGGCGCCGAGCCCCCAAAACGTAAACCCTGTAATCTGGCCTTCTTGTAATACTTCGAACCCTGAAATTGATATAATGTGGAATCATTTTCTATATTTACTGCCACTGAAGGTGAGGTCGGGTTCGATATAAGTTGGCCAGTGCTACATAAAGCCAGCACGCGGAACGGAACTGCGTTGATGAGACTGAGAACCCTCTGAGATATCAGTTCGAATAAGCAGACGCAGCAAAACCAAACGAGAACTGAACCGTATTTGACCTCATACTCACCGCCCCCTACTTATCCAAAAGCCCAAACACAAAACCTCTAAACCGCCCAAAGCCCAAAGTAGCCTCCAAACACACTCCAACCCTCGCAGGGCGCCGTACAAAACCCGAAGCTGGGACCTGCTTCTGTTCATCCACGGCAAACTTGACAATCTCAACCTGAGCTTTCGGATCGCAAGCCTTTGGGGAGGTTGGGTATTGGATTGAATTGAAAGTTCAAGTTTCAAGTTTAGGGCTGAGGGTTGAAGGATTTTGCCACTTGCGCAGCGCACGGATGAGTAAACTCTTGGGGCTCATGGAGTTTAGGTTTACATCCTCAGGCTTTGGATGCATGACCATAACTTCAGGGTTGGGTACTGCTCCACCCAAGAACAACATCTTCCTGATTCCCGTAGCCTCAGCCATATTTTTGTTCTTCATCTTTGCTGCCCCTGCTAGCCTTCGGAATTCCTAAAACAGCCAAGCCGGATCTGTCGCCAGGTTCGTGTAGCGCGACGGCCCGCACCCTACTTCATAATGTTAATCACTCAACAACCCGAACCCTAAACTCTAAAGCTTGAGAGCCCTAGACCAAAAACCACGCACACAAGCGTTTAAACGACTAATGCTAAACAATGTTCTCTTGTAACGCTATTCTCTGAGCCAGCATGAACGCTCTGGGTGACCGTATGCTCTGTAACACGAACGTTATTATGTTAGCCAGCACGGATGCTCTCTGGAACCGTATGCTCTGGTAGCACGAACGTTATTATCTTGGCCAACGTATGACGTATGCTCTGGCAACACGAAAGTCATTGTCTTGGCCAGCATGGATGCTCGCGATGAGCGTATGCTCTGGTAAAACAAATGAAAATATCTTGGTCAGCATGGATGCTCGCGGTAACTGCATGAGCTGGTAACATCAACGTTGCTAGCTTGGCCAGCATTGATGCCCTCCGGAACTGTGCGCTCTGGTAACACGAACGTTCTTTTCTTGGCCTGCATGGATGCTCTTGGGAATTGTATGCTCGGGTAAAATGGACGTCATTATCTTTGCAAGTATGGCTGCTCTCGGTAATCCATGGATGTGATTGTTTTGGCCGGCATGGATGCTCTCGGGAACCGTGCGGTCCGGTAACACGAACGTTATTATCTTAGCCAGCGTGGACGTTCTCCGGAATGGTATCCTTGGGTAACGTGGATGTTATTACCTTGACCAGTTTGGATACTCGCGGGAGCCGCAGCCAACAGGTCTGCGCCCACAATCTACTGTGTTTTCCAGCACGCGGTGAGTTTGCATAGGGATGAAACGGCCCCATGTACTACGCCTATCAATGAGCTTAGGGTCGGCCCGAACGCCTGAGCTTGGACCTAAATTGCCTTCTGGAAATTAACACCTGAGATCTATACCCTGAGATAGATATAGGGGCGCCATAAAATCAAAGTTAACATGGTCTATACAAAGTTATTTAGGGATTATGATCCATGACAACTACTTTTTTCCAGGAATACCCCAGTACCATGCAAACTCCCTGAAAAAATCCTCCCGCGGAACGTTGCAGCGTAGGCCAATGGAGTAGTCATCGGACTCAAGGACTTTTGGCTCCAGAACTCTCCTGGGCTATATTGGGATTGTATTGGGGTTCTGTTGGGGTTCTATTGGGGTTATTTTGGGGTTATATTAAGGTTATATTGGGTTCATATTGGGGGTTATATGCGATTATATACTGAGTAGAGAAGCCTCTTAGGGCATTGTTAAGGCTTTGGGGTTAGATGGTTGCATTTTTGCAAGGCTTAACACATGCATGGCTCTGCTCTTTGAGCATAAAGTTTAAGGATTTTTTGGACGGAGTGATGTAGGGTCCTGGCGAGATTGCGGCCAAGGGCTTGCCATGGCTAGTCCTCTTTGCTAGAATGCTTTTCAACACTGCCCCGCCAGGCGTTCAAATTTAGCACCCACAAAAGTTATCTATTGGGGTTGGTTGGGATACTGGAAAATAAAACGGAAACTACTATTCGTAATGGGAGTATATAGGGTTTAGGGTTTAGCTAACTAAAGTTGTAGAAAAATCTTTTACTCGGCTCTTTCTGGGAAAGCAGGCCTCTAACAAATTCGAACGAACCCTAAACCCTAAACCCTAAACCGTCACAAGGGAGCATCTCTAGGACTGTTTTTAGCCTCGGGACTGCGTGAAATGAAAATACCCAGGGAGCCCAATACCCCTTAAGAAAGGAATATGAGGTTGTATAGGGGTTATAGAGGTTCTATAGGGGTTTATAGGGCTCATATAGGGGAATATAGGGAGTATATACCCCTTAAGAAAGGAATACAGCTTAAATCATATTAGGGACCCTAGTACCATTCAGCGTACAGGCCTTAGTCAAGGCGTATTGGGCTCTCTGGGTAAGATGCCAGGCTCGAGCGGATTTTCGAGAACGAACTAAATTGGATAATGGAAAATAAGATGGAAACTACTGTAGTATATTGGGGTTATATTGGGACAATGGAAAAGAAGATGGAATCTACTATTTAGGGTTTAGGGTACAGGCCGTATCGGTTTTCAACCTTAGGCTCAAAATCCCACATCCACATCTCTAAGCCTTAAACACACCCTCATTCCAGTAGGCCAGAGAGCTGCTATTCGAAAGCCTTTCAAGTAGCATCTGTATTCTACGTCCATATTCAAACTTGTTGGCTTCCTGCCTGTACTGCGAGCTCCCTTACTCCCTAAACACTAACATAATGGAAAAGAAAATGGACACTACTATAGTATATTGGGGGATTTAAGGATCATTATGAACAAAATGGAAACTACTGTTGGTGTTTTCTAGGGATAATGGAAAACCTGTTTTGCGCCCTGGTGGTGAGCCCAGGCACAGGCGGATGGATGACCAACGTCCCGGGGCCTGGCCCCCAAAAGGCACCTGCCAGGCATTCAGGGCCCCTGCCCGATCCTAAAACCTCTCAGCCCCCAAAGCCTGGGACTATATTATATGAGTTGTAATTTAAACTCCTACAGGGGGCTATATAGGGCAGTAGACAGGGGATTACTATAGGGGTTAACATTGTTATTAGGGGGGGATACTAGGAATTCAGACAATGGCTCGTATAGGGATGATGAAGGGATTCTATTCCCTTATTTCCCACTAACCCCCCAGTAAGTGAGACTTAAGCCCCAGGGCCCTAAAGCCCCAGACTCCCCTAGACCTGACACCAAGTCTCTCCCTTAAACACCCAATCGGGGGGTTGTCAAAATTTAGGGTCACCTTTTGGGGTACACTAAATTGCAAAAGGCCACGTATTCTATTGGGGACTCTGAAAAAGGACCACAATTTTGACAGCCTGCGTAATACTCCCAACATGCCTCCAAAAGCTTTACAGCATTGTGAGCTTCATCAGTGCACTTCCGTAGGGTTGAGGAATGTTCTGACCGTTTAAGCCCTAGACCCTAAACCCTAAGCCCTAAAACCTAAACTCTCTAAACCCTACAGCCCCAAACCCTCGGTTTTTCCAACCAAGAGACTGGGTCGGAGGACTTGGATCTTAGGATTCAGCTTTCGGGTGCAGAGGGTTCAGGAGTCAGGGGACCAGTGTTGACCCAACTTCCACTTGGAGGGTCAGGGGGACTTAGTAAGTGGGTTAATACTGGGGATAACTTGGCTTATTATAGGGGTTATAAGTATACTTACTAAGTCCCCCTGACCCTCCAAGCACATCACTTTCGAGTTTCCTTTTGATTTGACTCTCCCTTCTCCCTTCAACAACTCAAAATTCAGACCTCCGGAATCCCGAGCCCTTTCCTGTAGCGTCTCGTCCCTCTTGAACTCGCGTTTTCGCGTGATTTGTGAACAGTGAGGAGCTGTGAAAAATGGGAGGTCGGAAGGTAAGTACCCTAATTTGGAGTATAAGTATGGGTATCCTACATATAGCCCCACTCAAGACTACCCAAGAACCGGTAGGCGTGATTCCTGGGAAGCTTTTTGGAGCTCTGCGTGGGCAACCCGCCGGCTGAATGCCGAGGACTACTGTTTTCAAAACAGGCTTGTGTTTAGGGTTTAGGGTTTACTTTGGGTACTGCCCCCCCTCATTAACAGTTGGATAATGATTAGAATATGGTTAAATATGCCCTTAATAGGACCCCTAATATAGACTGTTACTGGGTGGGAGCAGTACCCAAGGTTTACTGCATCTCGCCATTTGGACCCGCTTGAAGGGTTATCAAGAGGTATGGACTCTCATGCTAGCCCTAGGGGCCGTGTTATAATAGGCACCCAAAGCGGGTACCAGGCAACTGCCCCCAACAAGCCCAGTAGACTCTACACCCTACATCCCTAACTCTGCTAAGTCTCAAAACACAATCCTAAATCCTAAACACCAAGCTAAGCCTATACAATACTGCATAACCCTAAATAACCTCTGAGAGCCCTAAGCCCTAAACCCTAAACCCATATCGTCCCACTTAAGTAGATAGATTATGGGGCATATGGGGATCTTATGATAAATTTACCCAAAGCCATATTCTATCTACTTAAGGGGGACTATAACCCTAAACCCTAAACCCTCTCTCTCTCAATCCTAAACCCTAAACCCCTAAACCCCTAAACCCTAAACCCCCAAACCCCCAAACCCTAAATCCTAAACCCCTAAACCCTAAACCCCTAACCCCCCTAAACCCTTGGCAAGGTTTCAGGATCCCTGAGATCTCCCAGCACCTCGCGGGGACCGAAGAGCGAAAATCCGGCTCTCAGCTGGTTGGTACCTACGGGTTTTAGGTTTAGGGGTACTATAGGGATAATGGAAGATAAAATGGAAACTACTATATAATAGGTTTAGGGTTTAGGGTTTAGGGTTTAGGGGTTTAAGGGTTTTAGTAGGAAGGGGGGTTATATAGGGGCTATATATTGGGTTTCTATTGGGATAATGGAAAATAACATGGAAACTACTATTTAAGGCTTAGGGGTTTAGGGTTTAGGGGGTGGGGGGTTTAGGGTTTTAGGGTTTTAGGGGTTTAGGGTTTTGGGGGTTAGGGGTTGGGGGTTTAGAGTTTCAGGGTTTAAGGGTTTTAGGGGAAGAGGGTTCAAGGGTTTAGGGTTTAGGGGAAGAGGGTTTAGGGTTTAGGGTTTGGGGGTTTAGGGGGTTTCGGGGTTTAGGTTTTAGGGGGTTTAGGGTTTAGGGTCTAGGGGTTAGGATTTAGGGGGACTTAGTAAGTCCATGAATAATGGGGATACGTAGGCTTATCGTTTGGCTTACTTATATGGGTTACAGGCGTGCTTTGTTCCCTTAAACCTTGAAGTAAGGGTTTGGGATTTGGTAGGTTCCCAAAATAATGGGACCGCAATATAAACCCCAAATACTATAATCCTTATTATTGGATCCCCAAACAGTACCCCTCATTTTGGAAACCCCCATTTAGGAATTGGGAGTCGTGTGTTGGGTGCTGAAGGTTGCTGCCCAAAAGGAAGCCATCTTGAAGCTGCAGAATATAGACCCCAAACTACTATAGTCCTTATTATGGGGACCCCCAAAAAGGTACCCCTAATTTTGGGAAACCCCCATATAACCCCATTGTAGCAGCTCCCACCCGGAGGCTAGGGCCTTCGTAAGTTGCTGCATCTGCAGTTCTCGCTCGCTTCATTCAAACTTAGGGTGTGCAGGAGATGAGAAAAGCTTTCAGAGACATGACAAAGATTGCGTTGGATGCTTTTGAGAAACTAACGTCCTTTTGCAACGAAATTTCATGTTTGGAGTATGCCATCAAACCCCGGCTTAGGCCTACTTTGGACACCCTGAAAGGGGCTAGCGAACCTGTTTAGGGACTGAAGGGGTCGGTTTGGCTTGGATATTGAGTTGCTGAGGGCCACACCCCGAAGACCCAACAGCGGACAAAAAAAAACTGTACCTGAAATGAAAGCCCCTGTGGTCCTCATACTCTGGCAAATTTCTTTAACAGACTTTCGGGTGTCGTTCTTGCCTTAATGCATGAGCGGAGCTCAGTACGCAACGTAGGCATGTGCAGTACACAACTAATTCTCTTCCACTGTCTCCTTGCGTTTTTCCCTGGGCCGAGCCCTGAATTCCAAAACCCTGCAACATCCCGACATTCCACGCAAACATGCAGCCAAAACATGCTCTACGGCCGTCTAGCGGATGGTAAACCTTAAGCCGTTGTCCCCCCAACACTCCAGAAAACGCTGTGTCTCATAAGTTTCTAGACAACCACCGTGTCCTTTTAAAGGGGCCCAACAAACCTTGACCCATTCACCGCAGGCAGGACACAAAGGAGGGTCGTGTTTGTCTGGGCCAAGATGGGGGTCACCTGCAGGGACGGTTTAGGGTTTGGGGCTTCGGGTCTTGTAGAAGCACAAAAGCTCATATCATGAGCCCTGCATAACACACACCTCACTCTTCTCCCCCTCCCCCAGATTTTCCCAAATTTGGGCCTGCTTAGCTGACGTCTCTTTGATATAGGACGTGTAAAGTGGGCGCCGAATCCCCCTTAGAAGCATGAAGCCCTGAAAAAATGGGCCCTGAAAAGAATCTGGCGTTTTTGAAGAAACTTGTAGCATGCTCGGGTTGCGCGCGGCCCCGAATCCAACAGTGGGTCATGGTAAACGGCTGAAGAGAGTATTCAACACGTCTTTGCCTTTTCACTTGTTTGAAAAACTATGACGCAGTCAAAGCTAGGCATAAAATCGCCCTCGACAATCATCCATTCAAAATGCAGTGGCCAAGGTCTACTACTTTGTAGGTGATTACTTAAACCGCCATGAATCCAAACGTAGGGGTCTAGGGTTTAGAGGGCTATTTGCGCTCTTAGAAACCCCCTGACTGAGTCCCAAACAGGCAAAGTACGACAAACTGCTCCTGTGATCAAGAACTAAGGACAATAATTAACCACAATAACCCAAAGGAAATGTAAAGTCCCTTAAGAAAGATATGCACTCGCCAACATTCCTCAGAGCCTTAGATGAACGCCCAAAGCCATATAGCAAGAAACAACACTACCTCATATGCTGGGTACCGCTGCCACCCAGCAACACCGTCACCATGAAGACATCGCAGTTTTTTTTTGTCCCTTATATGTAACCAGTCAAGAAACCTGTGTGCCGGACCCAAGCGCTACGTCATATGATGACATATTGGTTGCCTAGCACCTACCGGACTGAGATGCTGTCAGATAAAACGGCTCAGGGCTTTTCAGGGTCCAGGGCACTGCTTCTGCTGCTGTTTTTCTTTGGGAATGAGGGAAAGGATCCTAGAAATGTCCACATACAATCCCCTGTCGCTCCATAACCTATTCCCAGGCGTGGCTGAGGGGACTCGTTATACGCTGCCGCCATAGCAAGGATTGCTAAAGCCATTGCCAAGCCAAAAAAACACGTGCGGAGAGCCAACCTGCCAGCCACGGCGAATGGAAAAAACGTGCTCCCTAAAAACCTTTGGGTAAAAAAATTCTCCATATCCCAAAGCTTCGTCCATCAACAGGTGGCCAGACCTGCCGGAAGAACTTGGAGAAAATTGGCTTCAGCTCGTCAAATTGAGATCGTTGCGCCTCGCGACGGCATTTGAAAAGCGCTTCTGGCAGGTTGCATGAACTCTAGGTTCTATCTCTCGCCCCTGCCCGGCATTGTGATGCCGGGAGGGACCTCATGGGTGTAAGCGGATAAGGGCGGAGTCCTTTCTAGGCAGTAAGAAAACATTTACTAAGAAACTCACATGGGGACAAGCTCTCGGAGCTCAGAGCTCAGCACTTTGGGGTGAAGTCTCACAGATTTGTAGGCAACCTCTCCATACGCAAGTTACGCACGATTTGAGGCTTGAGGCCTAGCCTGAGCAGCATGCCGTTGAGCGCCTCCCATGACATGGCCCGGGTCTTGGAAATGCTGTTGAACATGCTCTTTGTTTTGAAGCTGCTTTTTCTGGGAATATGTGGGAGCCCTAGTGTTATTACCCTCATCCATTGTGCTCACTATCAGTGGCTGGGCTTAGCCCAAGCTACCAGCCCTTCTGGCTATCGAAGGTTAAATCCATGGGCCTCTAGTATGGGCCGTTAACCCTGGAATTGCTATATTGTATACCTATTATATACTAAATTCAGGGGCCCAATAGTAAGGAATGGACAAGAAAGTGGAGAACACGATAGGGCTCAGGGTCCAGGATCTAGGGTGGTTGGTAAGCAATGGGGAAGTGGGTTATAGGGACTGGATTAGGGGTTTAGGGCTTGGGGTCTAGGGTTTAGGGCTACGGGATTACATGGAAACTGCTACAAGGATTCATTCCATCAATCCCTACGAAGCACCGGAAGATGCACTGACATGGGGAGTTCCAAAAGCGCACGGCCACATGTAGATCCCAATATCCTAGGCTTCTCAGAGCTTACAGCGAGCCCCCCACGAAGACACACCTAATTCTTGAAATCCCTACGTCCTATACGCCACTCAATACCCTTCGACAACCCCATGTGCAGTTTTTACCCTCTCGCCCCTGCTTGGAACACTAGAATTTGGTAGGGGGTTGGATAACCGAGGAAATAGGATTTCCGGTTGAATCTTTCGTCTTTCCTGGGAGGGCATTCTACTGTTGCGTTCTTGTTGAAGGCTGCAACAGAGGCGCTGTCTAGTAAGTACTGTACTGGAGCGGACTTGCAACTTGGAATTTGCCAGCCCGCGCTCCGTAAACCCTCCAAGCCCCAAAAACCCTAGACCCCTAAATCTCTCAATGCCCCCTAGATCACCTTGAACCAATCTCAAAACCTACTCAAAACCTCCGAAATTCCCTTATAGTCCCCCTTCAGTAGATAGAATATGGCTTTGGGTCTATTATAAGAAGATCCCCATATACCCCATATTCTATCTACTCAAGGGAGACTATAAGCCCTAAACCCTTAACCCTAAATAGTAGTTTCCATTTTCTTTTCCATTATCCCCATATAACCTCTATATAACCCCTATAAAACTTCTATATTCTATCTACTTAAGGGGGAC
>CAJNIZ010009580.1:62347-78765 GCA_905231905.1 Symbiodinium pilosum
AGGAGGAGGAGGAGGAATTGGAGGAGTGACAGTAGATGCAGTAGAACATTTCAAGTAGTACTTAGAACTTGCCCACTGTTGTTTTAGCGGCACGAGGATTAGGAGCATAAAGCATCTGAGGTTTGCGTCCTCCGTCAGTTGTAAACCCAAAGAATCAAAAGAGAGCAGCAACCCCTCAGATGCCAAACTCAGAAACCAAGAACCCTTTTGCATGCAGCCTCTGCAGACTGCAAACCAAAGAGGCTAAATCCCCATGTGTCTTACCAAAAGCTGTTCTTGCCTTCTAATCCTTCAACTTATATCCGTTATTATATAAACAGGGACAGTTATAGTGTGCGCTTTGGGGTTCCAGGTTCGTTTGGGGTGAGGGCGGAACCCTAATCCCTAAACCCCTACCCCCTGTAAACCCTTAAACCCTAAACCCTTAAATCCTGAACGCCTAACAAGAACCTTCCAACCCTACGTGGGTCCTTGGCCAAGGTCGAGGCTGCCAGGGGATATCCGGCATGTTGCAGCGGCGAGAGCATCATGGCTCAGAGCCAAACTAATTGCTCAGCCCGGGACTGTGTTGCAGGAATGATCCTAAGGGGATGTGTCGGGAAAACCCTATGGGAATGTGTGGGGACAACTCTAGGGATCATTCCTCCATTCCAGCGCTACTGGTACCGCGTTTTCTGCGAAATCTATTGCTGACAATAGTAGTAGCTATACGATCAGGCTCTCGGGATCTGCATACAGGGGACGGAAGGCTCTTAAACAAGGGGAAACCACGCAACTCCAAACAGAGCCTACCAGTTAATTGCTGCAGTGGAAACACGTCTCTCGGCAGCACTTCGTACACATGACGAACATGTGTCCTGGATTTGTAAGGCGGTCTGCCACCTAGCCGCAAACTAATTTTGAAGCCTGAAGAATTACCCATATCATCTTGGGGTCTATGCGAGGTACTCGACACTTTGTTTTCATATAGGGAATCTGGACCCTTCATACTGGCAGTTGTTTAGACCCTATACAGTCCCTACCGGCTCGTTGCGAAGTCATAATGCGGAAGCGCAAGCAAACAATGCCGAGATCCAATCTCACTGGATGCCCTGACTTTCCGAATACATTCATAGCACGATCCACGCCGAAACTCTATATTGATTTGCCATAGAGTTCTGCAAGCCTTACCCCTCGTAACTCTAAACCATTACTTGACGAATGGTTAAATTTCCCCGCCCTGCTATTCCCTTTATCCTAAACCCTGATACTCCAAACCCTGATCCCTTTGAATTCTAAAAAAGTCGCACACACTCATAACCCCAAACCCTGAACCCCGTCCCGGCTCCCAGGAGTTCATGGTCTCCCTAGTAGGGATACCTGAGAGATCATGCTAAGAACCACGAAGCACCCTTGAACCCCAAAACCCTAGATTAGGAGTTGGGGTGGAGTGCAAGGTTACTGATTAGTTTTAGGGTTGGGTCCTTCCCCCTTACAGTACGTAACTGGCTTTTAAAAGGGTCTTATTAAAGGGGCTTTTCTAACTCAAACTCTGATTACCTAGTCTGGTGACTTTTACTGTAAGGGCGAACGACGCTAAACCCACTACCCTGAACCCTAAACCCTAAACCCTACACCTTGAGAAATTCGCCGAACATGCCTTCGGCTTTCCGGCTTTGTCCGCCTTTCCTTTGGAAGCCTCGTGTCTTGCCCACAAACGAGGGATAGTAAGACGAATAGTGATGGTAATCGTAAGAGAAATAGCAGTGGTAGCAGCACTAGCCATAATCATACTGCTCTTTTCTGTAAGTAGAATAATCATAATGATAATAATGCTAATCGTACTTGTAGTACTAGCAATAGAGTACTAGTCATAGCAATAATCATGGAAATCGTAAGTAAGGCTTGCGGCCTAGCGCTTATCCATTCGGCTAGTGACATCAACCTTGTACTACGCTCCTACAACTGTTTAGGCTTTCTAGGGTTAAGGGCTTAATCTCCAGGCAGGTGGGGTGCAAGGTGGCAGGGGTCTACACTCCTGGAAACTAACATGGAAACCCAAAAAGGACCCTATAAAGACTACAGTCCCTCTAAAATGGGGCTATATGGGTTTCCATGTTAGTTTGGGGGAGTGTAGGTCTTGGGTGCACGGGTTTCTCCGACCTGCGCTCGTCGTCTTGTTCAGCATTGTTCGCGGTCCGCGCGCGCGAAGATTTCCTAATGTCTTGCTTGGAAAGGTGGTAGTTTCCGTAAATAGGGGACCTCAATACAGACCCTAACATACTACAATCCTTCTTAGGGGGACCCAAGAAAAAGTACCTTTAAATTTTGGGAAACCCCACGTCTAGGGGAATTGAATGAGACAACACAAGAACCACACAGCAAACAAAACACCTGGTCAGGGGGTGCAGTATGTCTAGATGATAACCTAAATACTAATGTTACTGTTCATACGAACAGTAGTAGTAACAGTCATGGTGATGATCGTAGTAATACATTATATAGTGCTCACTCCGCACTCTACAGCAGCTTGCTGAAAATCCTTGACAACTTTGCTTACTGCTGCGTACAGCGGAGAGACGAGAGAAGGTGGATGGTGTACTATTAGTTATATCTAATGGTTCTCCCCACACGATNNCTAAGCTTTTTCAGAGAATTTCGTTTAAAAAGCTTTTTGCACGAAAATCAGAAAATTGGTTTTAAGAAACGCGATCGCGGCAAACCGTGCGCGAAAGCTAAGAAACGTGCGCGACACGTTCTCCACCCCTTGGTCCTTGGATTTCACACACGACCCATAGCTAACGTAGTTTCTATGCTTTTTCAGAGAATTTCGTTTGAAAAGCTTTTTGCACGAAAATCGGAAAATTGGTTTGAGAAACGCGATTGCGGCAAGCCGTGCGCGAAAGCTAAGAAACGTGCGCGACAGACCATTAGATTATAGGGGTCTACTTCCTCACTTCTTGTCAAACACAAGCAAGCTAAGGAAAGGCTCTAGCACGGTTTGGACGTGGTTCTCCAAATCAATCCACAGAATTGTTGGAATTCCTTCGTTACTTCAGAAACAATGAGAATGCTGACCTGGATCCCCTAAAATCTGGAGCCTAAAGCCTGAGCTCTAAACCGGACCCTGACCCCTCAATCCCAAACCCAAAGTCTAAAGCTCTGATCCACGTGGTTGAACGCCTTCTTCGAGTTCTTGGGCTCTTCTTCGCGCTTTGAAGATGTCTTCTCAGCCTTCAGCACGGATCTCTTTGCTAGCTGCTACTGCTTGAAGCGGAAGTGGCTACGAAGGATTCAAGCCTGCATACCCAGGGATTTTGCAAGATGATGGTTTAGGGTCTAGGGTTTTTAGTATGGGGCACCTGCTAGGGATCAAACATTCATTACCATCTGAACATGTACATTTGCGTTCTTGTTGTCCTTAAAAATGTCAAAGGCTCGGCCGTTGATCAACGCACTCCTCGCAATACACCCAAGACATTGGGTAACACAGATTTAGGGCCGCAAACAGCTCCTCAACCCCGCGCCCTAGAGCCCAACGGGGTCAACGCATAAAAGTGCTTATAAGAAACCACAGGTTTCACCAACCTAGCCCTATACCCAATAGCCTACCAGATTTCCGTTTCATTTTCCACGTTACATCTGCTTCAATTGTTCCAATCGCTGCTTTACCTCGATCAGCAGACCATCTCTGCACACCCTGGACGATTCATGTTGGACCTTCGATTGTCCGACTGCATGCATAAGTACTAGTTTCCATTTTCTTTGCAACTATCCCAACATATCCCCCATATATCCCCTACCCCCAGCCCTAAGTCGAAGCCATGGCCACGAATATCCAGCCTCCTATACCTGCATCCGTGTCAAGTACCGTATCAGCCCTCAGCGGCTTCAGGAAGCATTTGCACGGGCCTCAAGCACATCCTCACTGGTTCTTGGTAGAGAATAAGGGAATATGAGCCCTATATACCCTATATCTCTAAGGGATTTGGAACCCCAGTAGTAATTTCAGCTAAGTATTAGGATTCTAGGTAACAGAAATCAACAATTATTTTCAGAAACCTTGTAGATATAATTATATTCCCATAATATTCCCTACCAAGAACCAGTAAGCATGTATCTCTTGTAGATATGCTCAGCTTCAGGACGACGTGTGTCGTGGAGTCCAAGAATCTACGTTGGGGGGGCGGGGTTAGAACCTCGAAAGCATGTTCCTAAGCTGATCTCCTGAGCCTTCTATATCCCACTATACCCCTACATAATCCTATATAACCCTGCATGGCCCTATTTATTCCACTATATCGCTAGATGACTGTTTATCGAGAGCATGTTTGGCTTGGGGTTGGAACTCCTGGACCCCTACCATCCCCCAAACTCACATGGAAACCCCTCTACAGTCCCTACAGGGCCCTTTTTGCGGTTTCATGTTGATTTGGTGGAGGGTAAGTGGAAGATGCTCGTACATTTAGACTTGTAGTGCGCAGAAAGTCATAGGCAAAAAACAGTAAAACTCCCAAGTGTGCGGTCCCACAGCCCTAACCAAGCAGCCCCGAACCCCAAAGTCCTAAACTTGAAAAACCGAAGCCCTATTCTTAAAGTCTTAAGCCCTAAAACATACAAAGAGCCCAAAACCTTGAGCTTCCTGTCAACTCCTGTGGGGGACCCCAGAAGTTTAGGGTTTCAGAAGCCCCGGAAGTTTCCCCAGGGTCTACCCGGCTTAACCCTACATCTTAGGTCACCGCAGGTTACAGTAACAGTTACTACAAGAAATACTAGGAGTTAAGTAATTGCCCCTCAAAAAGCCTCTTAGGGACATTACTGTAAGGGGGAAGGACCCAACCTACATCCTAAAACCTGCCCTTAACCGAAACCCTAAGCCTCCCTAAACCCTATAACCTTAATCAAAACCGAAACCCTAACCCCGGCAACCATCCGCAAGGTCGGCATGTTACGACACACTTGTGATATCTGGCGCGGTCACAAGACTGTGGGATATCGCATGGCTATCACTTGGGTTTTCTTCATCTTAGCCCTCAACCCTATAATCGTAACCACTACATACTCCGAGTTTCCATTTCAATTCGCACGTTCTTGCCCATTTGGTTCTGCACTCCCCAAATCCCTAAACCCGGTACAAGCCCCTTATATCCCCCATGACACGTATAAATCCCCAACGCGAGCTCCCAGCAAACCCCGAAACCCCTAAACCCTAAACCTCAAGCCCTAATCCAGTAAACCTTCAACCCCCAAAAAACCTAAAACCCCTAAACCCTTAAACCCTTAAACCCTTATCCAGTAAACCTTCAACCCTCAAAAAAACCTAAAACCCCTAAACCCTTAAACCCTTAAACCCTAATCCAGTAAACCTTAAACCCCCCCAAAAAAACCTGACCTAGTTGCAACCATCCGTGGCCTTCGACTCGTCGGCTTTGGCTGTTTCTCCTTGGGACGCCTGGGGCCCGACTACTCACGGTGGACAGCGAAATGGGGCTTCCCAAAAAAAACCCTAGGGAATCCAGGGATGTAGAGCATGATACAGAAGATGCAGGAGTCCAGATTTGGGATTATATAAATTTAGGGTGTTGAGAGGAACTCTCAGATGTAGAGTTGAGGCTTTAGGGCCTAGGAGTTGGTTGTATGCTTGAGACAGTTGTAGGAAGACTATTCCTAATTACTCATTCAGATTTCTATGTTACGGCTTGGGATTAAGAGGGCTTGGGCTTGGGAAGGAAGAGTCGGTCATTTATGGGGTTTGAGGGGCCAGGCCGGGGCAGTGTCCAATCCATATGAGGTATATGCATCGTGGCCCGCAGATATTACTGAAATTGCAAGACTCCCGCAAGTGATCCTGCAAGCAATCTAGAGCCCGGAGCCAAGCAGAGCCAAGCAGAGTACATTCTTAGGGACCCTCCCCCATAATAGAGAACCCTAAAAAGGATGCCTTCAAGAAGGATTGTACATAGAACCCCACATTTCGTAGAGGGTCCATCCTAATCATTTGGAGGCCCAAAGATTTGCCTGACCCACGTCTTGAACTCCAAGAACCGAAGCCTGAAAACTAAACGCCAGCGCACGTCGTGCCTTGGGACAAAAAAACCGCCGACGCGCACCCAAGTTCATGCACATTTGGAGACCTTTGAAGCATTTGACTATGAGCACTTAACTTCCTTACCATGAAAATCCTTACCCGAGTGTTACAATGCTTAGGCTCAAATTCTTCCCAGTCCATCTTTGTAGGTAACCTAGAAAAACTAAAAACTAATCCTCTGCTCCAAAATATGTCAGAGTATGCCACAACGGGAATATCCAATATGGTGGGGTTCATGTTAGGGAGAGGGCGTATAAACAAGTTGGGAAATTTCCCGGGCTCCCAAACTTAGGGTAGGGTTCAGGGTTTAAGGTCACCCTAAATCCTAATCCAAACTTCCAATGCCTGGAAGAAGGAAATCTCAAAGCTCTTTCCGATTGGGGAGTTCCATCAGGAACCCAACAGTTTAGGATTTACTTTTTGGGCGGAATGTACTATACTCCTTATTACCGGGACTCCCCCGCGAAGCAGTATCAAGTGTATATTGCAACCCCCCAATGTACGCCACGGCGTGAGGTCGTGAAAACTTGCACAGGTTTCTTCTTGGATGGTCATGGGGACTTGGTAAGTGGGTTAATAATGGGGTTAATTGGGTTTATTGCATGGTTTATAATGATTATAAGATGTCATTATACTTACTTACTTGCTTACTTAATACTTACTTACTGACTTCGTCCCCCTGACCCGCCAAGTAGTCCGAAAACCCGAACCTTAACCTTGAAACCTTCGGCTCTAAACTTCGCGCTCAACCCAAATTCTCAACCTTCAACCCTTAGCCAACCTTCTACCCAAAATCCAAAAACCCTAAACTTGCCTAATGGGACTTACATCTGCAACTCTTTTTCCTGAAGCCCGCAGAAGCCCAAAGCTCTGAACCCTGAGGCCCTACATTAAAGTTTAGGTTTTGGAGTTGTTTTATAGTCTAAGTTGGGTACTGCCCCCCCCCTCAGTAACAGTTGGATAATAATTCTAATATGGTCATATATAGCCCGTAATAGGACCCCTAATATAGACTGTTGCTGGGTGGGGGCAGTACCCAAAGTCTAAGGTTGTTTAGGGTTTAGGCACGCGCATCGGACTCAGCAGCTTTAGGTTTAGGCCACCATCTACTAGCCGTCATTTTCTTCTTTGGATTTGGGTTTGGGGTTTAGGGTTTAGGGTTTAGGGGGCGTGCCCTAGGGGAACCCCTAAACCCAAAACCCTAAGACCCTAGACCCTGAACCCCTAAATCTTGGGTCAACCCCCCAGCCAGTAATGGGTACCGCAAGCGGGTAGAGAAGGCATATTAAGACCTTGTTAACTCCATATCTAGGGGCTACTGGAGGGGGAATGACCTAGCCTAAATCCGAAAACCTAAAACCCAAAACCCTAAACTCGAAACCCTAAAACCTTCAAACGCTAAACCCTGAAACCCTTATATAACCCTGAAACCCCAAACCCTCAACACCAAAAAGCCGGAAACCCCAAATTCCTAAACCCTAAATCTACCCATCTGTGGCCTCCTTGCTGTTCACTTCCTTTTTCTTTTCGGACTCTCCTACCACGGCGAGAAGGGGATTATAAACAGCATTAGGGTTGAGAATTTAGATGGATTCTGTACGCCTGTATCAAATAGCGAATAAAAAAGGAGTACATACGGGTTGCATAAGGGCTAAAGCGGGACTTTTTTGGGATTCTGCCGGGATCCAAAGGATTTCGGTAGGTTGTCAAAATCACGGTCCTTGACCTGCATACCCCAAAATATTTGGGGCCATGTCATGGCGGGGGCCCGAATAGGACCAGAACTTTCACAGCCTTCCCTGAAGTGGGGCTGACGGGTAAAATCTGCGGCCCGCAAATTCCTTTTGACACAGGCAAATCCCAGGACCTCAGAGCGACCAAATCGGACGCAATGCAATGACTCTAAGGGATTTGGAACCCCAGTAAAAATTACAATTTTCAGCTAAATATTAGGAGTCTAGGTAACAGAAATTAAAGATTATTTTCAGGAACCTTGTAGATGACCTGACGCTCCTGACCTGGGAAGGGCGTGCGCATGATTCAGATACTCAACAGCGCATCAGGCAAATAATATGCGCAGGAATCGTTGCAGCTGCTGCATGGCTTTGCGCTCGGCACGTGTACCGTCGTCAGTGAACCAGCATGCCCTTTCATCTTCCTGGCTTGAAAGCACCACTCGGTAGTGACCGAGGTGCAGGACAACTGCCACACAAACGATATGTCCCACTTGTATATGCATAGCTGTAAATGCTCTCCCTGGCATATTAGCAAAGCGAAGCAACTGTATGATCACAGCATCTGAAGGCTGGACAAAGCACTGCAAAGTACATACATTTCTCTTTGCTTGGGCTTTGGGCTTGAGAATGATTTTGGGCTCAGGGTTACGGGGTAGGGTTTAGGGCTTTGGTTGCTTCTATGATTTAATTGGGAAGGGGTCTGGAGATTTGCCTGATCTCTCTCCTCCGTGGGACTGCAAGGGAAATCGCTCATATTGGATAGGCTGAAGCTCAAACAGGAGTTTCCACGACAAACCCTAAATCCTAAACCCGCCAAAAATGAAGGACCCTTGCACCCTTTTTCAAATGCGCGAGCTCTTAGATTCTTCAAAGCCTGGGAAGCGAGGTAGCTCCGAACTTGTCTCCTAAACCCTAATGTAGACCCCTGATTAATAAACCCTAAACCCTAAGGGTTCCCCCATATTGTAATATATTGCTGTATATTATAATATATTATGGTATATTATGGGATATTTTAGTATACTAGAGGGTAATGTAGACCCCTGATTAATAAACCCCCTCCCCTTAATAGGGATTAGAATAAGGATCCTATTATTTAGGCCCTTAGAAGGAGGGGGTTTAGTAATCATGGGTCTATATTAAACCCTAAACCCCACAAGGTTCAATGCTTAGAAGACGAAACTCCGGAAACCTAGGCTTCAATCCTGGCTATCACGGGTTCCCCTTTCTACTCCCCACTATACTACCCCGGGTTGCTGTGAAGGAACTTAAACTAAGATTCCCATAATGGGTACGTGTATATATAGGGGGTAGGATTTACAAATACCATAATGGGCAAATATATATATATATAGTAATCAATAAGGTTTCGCCAATATAGTAACTTAAATTAAGCTCCTTAACAACAACCCAGTACCTCCTGAGGTTTCCCCCCTAAATAGGGCCATTTAAGGATGATTAGGGCTAATTTAGACGGGCGAGTAGTCGGGGACCTTGGGGGTGGGGTCACTTGTCCCCAATGCGCGCACGCGTCCAGCAATGCAAAAACATCATAACAAACCAATGTCTGCACGCCCAAGAGCTTTCCGTTATTCTCATCCCTCGTGCTCAGAATAGACTTGTGGGAATGGGTTTTGGGGAGTAATACAAAACATTATGTGCGGACTACTCTAGGGATCCATTTCATCTTCCCCGAGCACGAACCAGGTAGCCTGACTTATGGGTTGCCTAACCACCCCCTCTATACAACCCCGCAAGATCGCCCTTGACTAGGCACGCTTGAGGTTAATTAAGGTTGACTAAGGGTGAGCCTCAGGAAAATAGTATAGAAGGGTGGTTCGGAGAGCCCATAACAAGGGGATAGGAAGCCTGAAGCTCAAAACCTACAGCTCATGCGGTCCCTTCCCTTCTATCTACTCAAGGAAGACCAAAGCAGAAGCCTGAAAAAACATCAATATCATGTTGAGGTCTCTATTTCAAGTACCCTATATCAAAATTTCCCAAACATATACTTCCTGCAAGACCTATTATACACCTTATATAACCCAGATTAAGCCTATATAATGCCTAGACATCGGGGGTGATCTAAAGGTCCTTTGGGGAAATCATTTTTCATAGTGGCCATGTTGGGAAAAGGAACCTTGATGAACGACTGCAGACCCTTACAATCCTACTTCAACACCCTAAAGCGTAAGCCTTAAGCCCTAAGCCCTGATCCCTAAATCCTAAACCCTAAACCCTAAAAGCTTAGACCGCAAGGCGCGCCTCGGCTTTTCTTCTTAGCTTGGGGCTCCTGGCCCGACAAAGAAGGCATCCAGCGGCTTTCGTTGAGACTTTCTGAAGGTTTAGGGTTTATAGTGTTCAGGAGGATCCTTGAAGGAAGCTACAATAGGGTTATATAGGGTTGCAGAGTGGCATATAGAGTTCAGGGATTTAGGATCTAGGGCGCCCAGTCTTTCTGAACCTGACCTTGGACCCCGCCCGAAACTTATGTTTCATCCCCACGCCAGCAGCAGCACCAGCACCACCAGCAGCACCAGCGCACCAACGACGCAGCAACAGCAGCCGCCACAGCAGCAGCAGCCGCCGCAGACACCACCACAGCCACTACTACTGCACCACCAGAGCACCAACCACACACCCACCAACCAGCCAAATCAACCAGGACCCACCAACCAGCTTGCCAAACATACATATCAACACGGTATCACCCTTAGCTGCGACCAAACACATCAAGACAACTAAGACTGATGACAGCAGCAGCAACCCTCAACCCTAAGCCTGAAACGCATGAAGCAAGAGCACCAACAGGCCAACAGGAACACAGATAAAGACCACATGCACACTGCCGAAATCAGTAGAAGACCTCTCAACCAGCTCCCGCTGCTGCTACTGCTATGAACTGTTTCTATTCCGTCTATTGTTGCTATCAAGAGGAAAATACTGGCCAAGTCCTAAGTCCTAAACCACCCCAAAAACCCGAAGCCCTAAATCCTAAATCCTACAAGCCCCAAACCCGAAGCTGCCCTTGCCGGGTGCTCCCCGGACTGCTCAGCCTCCTCCGTCTGCACGTGCTCGTCATCCTCATTTAGGAACTTCCAGGGATAAAGGTTAGGGTTCAGGGCTAGGGGGCTTGAGCTTAGGAATCAGGGCCCCTTCTATGCCCCAATGAAGTGTAGTTCAAACGGTAGTCCTTGTTGTACCTACCAGAGACGTGTAAACGCCCAGCCCAGTGCATTTCCAAGAGCCACGAAACAGTGCAAAGCGTGGTATTTTTTAGACATGTGGACTGTCCGAGGGGTTGGAGCACTGCACTTTTCACACGTGTTCGTGCTTGTGCTGATTTTCAGACATTTCTGCGCGGACCAGCTTGAGGTTCGTATGGATTTTACGACCCTTGCCGCCATGTGGGTGGGGCGTGCGGCTGCGGCCTGCGCACACTGATTACGACACAGCCAAACCAGGCATCGCTTGCGAGGCGTCTCATCTGCGTTGCAGAACCAAAGCGCAATAACATCCATAGTCGAGCACATGCGATTACCACAGCATCTGTATGCAAACCATCATAGTATCGATTTTCGGGCACATTCAAATACCACAGCATCCCTGCCCATACAGTAATAACATCCATACTCACCATACTCGAGCGCATCATATATACTACCTCAGCATCCATACCTGCACCAGAATGACATCCCTTTCGACTATACATTCCGAAATCAGCATTTTTTTGTGGCGGACGCACGGGACTAGCAAAAATCATTGGCCCACGCAGCATTTCAGTGTGTGCGCATGTCACCAAACTTTTCTGCAAGCCTTCGAATGCCTTCGAGATACTGCTATTTGCATGCTTTTTGCAGTATGCGGCACACGGTCAATGTCCTGACCTTTTGTTTCCTCTTCCGACCGCAAGCGCCGCTGCGCGACGGCCACATCCAAAAACGGCTGAAAATCAGCTCGTGCCCACAAGCCCAGAATAACCAAGCAGGCCAGTGCAGTGGTTCGGTATTTGACATCTTCGCGCTACGTTCAAAAACATGTTTTAAATCCCGATCCTCTGCGCAGGCCAGCATTGCCCGCAAAAAACACACATTTTTCTGTGCTATGTTGCTGCGTCTGCAATTTAAAAATAGCGCCAGCCACAGACAACACCCTTGCATGGCTGGCAGCGCGCGTTTTCAAGGCGATAGGACGTTGTTGTAAGTACCCGCCAGAAGGCTAAAAAGCCCCCCCCCCATTTTGAATTGGGTGGGGATCAACTAAATGAACACTGAACGCAAAAGAGGTGCTTGAACAGGACCATTCTTGTAGGAAGCCACACCGTGTTCCAGGTTTGCTTGTATCCGAAACCCTAAACCCTAAACTCTATAACGTAACATTATGAGGGAAGGGGTCACAGAGTCGTTTCTGAAGCGGCCGGTTCGTGTTCATGGCTATGGACAGGTTTAGTTGAGGACTCAAAGTTGGTTTAGTGTTTTAATTTAGGGCTTAATTCAGGTGAAAACAGACAAGCCCTCTGTTTAGGTTTTGGCGTGAGGACAAGACCTCAGGGTGCACATCTTACGGGGTAAAAGCCCCATGAAAAAATTCAGGGACCGCATTAGACCCCATCCACCCTGAGCAGTCATGTGAGCTACGGTCTATATTTCCCAGCTGATTAATGGACATGAGGGAATACATCAGGGACTATACTATATTACAACAGGCACCTTATGTCCACCCTGAATGGTCCATAGGTAAACATAAGATTGACAGTAGCTCATGTAGGTACTCGGGATATGCTAGGGTCTTACTTCCTGGTGCTTTAGGGGGGGTGAATCCCCGCAAGCCTCCCTCTATGTAAGCCCCTGTTTCAGTCCCCATTTCCCCTCCCCAACGCCCCGTTCAGCAGCAGTAAGACGGGCTAGGACTGAGTCCATCTCATCAGCTGCTTTTGGTTTGGGGTGTGCGTGTTTGGGGCTGTGCAAACATTGGAGACTCTGGCAAATGTCCGATACCTGGACCTTTCTCAAGGTTGACCTCGCAGTTTATAGGGGGCGATATATCACTCAAAAAGGTTAATGGTCAACCACTGGGCCAGTAAGCCCCTCTTGCTGGTAGTTTACAGGCGCCCTTTGATTGCCTTTGTGAATCCTTTGTGGGTCCAGCTATGCCAACGAGATCTCACAGAGTTCCTCTAATCTTCCTTGGCAATCAAAAGCAATGCTAAGTATAAGAAAGTATACTTAAAGTCCTCGGGCTTCAAAGCCCGAACCCCTAAACCCCTGTAGCCTAAAGTACACCAAACCCTAAACCTTTAACCCCTAAACTGTGTCCTTTGAAGTTCCATAGACCCTATGGCCCGTCCTTGTCGGGAGGATGGTCCTCCTCCTCCTCCTGCTCACAAATTTTCCAGGGTTTGTCAGGTTTTTAGTTTATAGGATTTAGGATTGTTATACGCTGTTGGGTTTATTCCAGCATGCCTTGCTAGGTTCCCCAGTAACCCTTCAAAAGTAAGGGTACCCCTCGCCTGATGTTCAGGTTTAGAAAGGAGACCCCGAAATAAGAAGGGGAAAGGGGTACGCTGGGGTACCTAGCTTGGGTAGGGGTTTAGGGCCAGGGTGTAGAGCCACAACAAATGTCTCAACCTTCAGAAGCAGACAAGCAAACTCAACTGAGTAGTCTTTTCACGCAGGTTGAAGTACATCAAATTCTAGCCATCGAGAAAAAGTGCTGGGAACACTCTGGGTCGTTGTTGCATCTTACCTCTAATGCTGCTTCAACCAAAACTCAGCAAGGAATGTGTGTAGGAGATTAGGAGGACCCCGCACCCTGTAATAGTGGCTATAAGGGATAATAAGGATTATGTTAGGGTCCTATTATACCACTATTACAGGGTAGGGGGTCCTCCTAAGCTGTAGATACTAATGCCATCTCAAGAAGGACCCCAGCACTGAAGGCAGTGTCAACCCAGAACCGACTTCGTACAATCCAAAGCCTTAATGTCAGCTACATCCCTGGCTGGGATAATTAGCATGGAACGGAAACCCAACATGGCATAAACCCTAAACCTTAAACCCAAACCTTAAAACCTGAGCCCTAAACCTCACCTTTGACTTGCTTCTCCGCAGCCGCTGTCGGAGCTGTCGAAAACAGAAAGATATCAAAATGGCATTGCAGCCACAACTCCCTGTAACCCTACACCACCCGCAATCCCTGATGATAGATATCACCCCTTATATTATATACATAGTTGTATTATATTATATACATAGTTGTCTTACATTATATACATGGTTGTATTAAAATGGATGTATTTAATAGGAGGAAGCTGCGGACGATTTCAAGCCCACAAGCCCTACAAACCCTGTTAAAGGGTAGTAGGGAACAAGGGAACACGCTACACAGGGATTATTACATGGGGATTCTATTCCCTACTAATCACCAGTAAGATGACCCTACACTTCAAGCCTAGAGGCCCTAAAACCCTATAAACCTCAACACCCTACTCCAAAAAAAATGCAATATCACCTAAACCCTAAACCCTAAACCTCTGAAACCTCCCAGGATCTTCTGAGTCAGCTACTTCTTCCTCCTCGGCATCATCCACCTTCGGCTGCTTCAGCGCAGGCTTGCAACCCACAAGCTCACACGCCCGCTGCTTCAACTGGGCTAGTGTTTCCATATCCCGATAGTCCCCCTTAAGTAGATAGAATACAGCTTCGGGTATTTTATAATAAGATTCCCATATACCCCATATTCTATCTACTTAAGGGGGACTATAAACCCTAAACCTTGCCCCTAAACCCTAAACCAAGACTATCCTTTGTGTAGGCGTAGATGGTATACTTGCAAGGTCAGGAGGGCCTAGTAAGGAATGCAAAAGAAAATGGAAACCACTACTCTGGTTTTTCCATAGGGCTGGATTTAGGGTTTATGGTCAGGGGGACTTAGTAAATTCATACAACCCCTCTCGGCCATATAAGAACCCCAGATATCCCCATCAGTCATTCACTTCCTAAGTCCCCATGACTCTCCAAGTAGGGTTACATAAACCATAAACCCTAAATCCTAAACCTTGCCGCGTTCCTTGCCCTGGACCCCCACGCGGTTAAGGGTTTAGGATTTAGGGTTTGTTTCTTGAAGCTATGCGATTTGGCCACTACAGGTCCTTGCGCTAAGGCTCTACAGATATATGAGCTATAGTCTACACTCTTTAAAGGGGTGTCATATATGGGAGTGTTATAGGGATTAGTAAGTAGGGGATACTAAGAGTTTAGTCTTCAAACGAAAAGAATGGTACCCCTAATTTTGGGAACCCCCCCCCCGCATGATCTACCCTGTACTATAAGAGTTATTAAGGGGGATACTAGGAGTTTGGACCCTAAACCCTTAACCATTGACCCTAAACCCATGACCTATCAGGAAATCTGTTCTACCTAGCAGCCTGGCAGTCAGCCGCCCAGGTTCGTCAAACACATGTGTACATATACATACGGAGATTTCGCGAAGTTTCATTCAGGAGGTTGAGGGATATGTAGAGGGCTTAGGGTTTCCCAAAAATTAGGGGTACCTTTTCGCAGTCCCTATCATAAGGATCATAGTATTTTGGCGTCTATATTGCGGTCCCCCTATTTCGAGAAATTACCGCATACGCACGCGTACGAACACACCAATACATGGACACCTACGCCCAACACGTATGTATATGCAGCATACATCCTAAACTTGGTGCCGCGTAGCCTCTACAAATTGCAACTTTTACTTTGGGACACAAAGTTGGACTTGCTGAAGATTACCCGTTTGCCCCTACATGGGTATCTGGCAAGTAAGGGTCCGCTTTGTACATATGTATATACATATGTAGATAGATATAAGCCATCCTGCTATCAACCTTGTTCCTATGCATGCTGTCCAAAACAAGCCCTGTGTTTCGTAGAGCTCCCACATATGTACTATAGTCTAAACTCCTAGTATCCCCCTTAATATCCCCTATAATACTACCCTATAAAATTCCTATATAGCCCCCCTTTAAGGAGTTTAGACTACAGCTCATATGTCAAAAGAGCAGCTTTAAAACTATGTCTGAATAAAGTCCTGCCTGTGCAAGGTTTCCCGATTCCAAACCCAAAGCTGTACATCTCCAACAAACTCTAAGGGTTTAGGGTTTAGGGGTTGGATGGGTCTCCAAACCTCGTACAGACTGCTGCCTCGAATCCCCAAAAAGCCCCGAAACCCGAGCGCAGAACAACCAACCGTACCGTCACACGCCGCAGCTCCACCCCATCAGCCGAACATCACGAACTCCAAACCCTGAACAAGAACCACAAACCCTTAACTGCAGGAGGAGGACCAAGGACCTGAACTGCGGGCCCTCACAGGCGATACCCTTACCTACACCCGGAGTATGTGTAGAAACCCTGAAGACTATACGCAGACTGACATTTCACCTTAAACGGGTCCAACTGTAGACCACCTTACCTTCAAGAAGAGCCTATGAGGAGTCACATGCTAATTTACATGAGTAGTATTTTATTTGGGGATACTATGGTACCCAATATAGGGTTTAGTGCCCTATAATGGAGAATCAAATGGAAAAGAACATGGAAAATGAAATGGAAGCTGGGATTATATAG
>CAJNIZ010009580.1:78865-107327 GCA_905231905.1 Symbiodinium pilosum
CAGAGTTTAGGGTTTAGGGTTTAGGGGTTTAGGGGTTTAGGGTTTAGGGGTTTAGCATTTAGGGTTTGAATAGGGATCACTTGAGTAGTATTTTATTTGGGGATACTATGGTACCCAATATAGGGTTTAGTGCCCTATAATGGAGAATCAAATGGAAAAGAACATGGAAAATGAAATGGAAGCTGGGATTATATAGGGGTTATTTGTGTAGTATTTTATAGGTGTTTGCCGTAAACCTAGAACCCATGCATCCCTGTATACAACTTATACAATGTCTATATGCTGCTTCTGAATCCCTATTAAACTCCTAAATCCTAACCCTTTATAGAGTTTTCCTCATGGAGGTGACCAAACAACCTGCGGCCCCGATACGGCAGGCTCCTCTGCGTCGGCGTCCTAGTTGAGTTGCAAGGGTCTAGGGTTGAGGCTGCGGGTTAAGCCCTCAACCTACTGAGGTTTGGGTTGGAAGGTCTAATAGGGGTATGTAGGATTTCTTTAGGGACACATATGGGTTGTATAAGGATGGTAGGGAGTATGTAGGTATTCTACAGGGATATATAAGGGTTCGGGATTCTGTCAGAATGATGGACAAGGAAACTAATGAGGGTTTAGGGATTAGGAACGAAGCAGAAAATACCTAGGGCCATATGGGAGTTTGTACTAGGCAACCAAGGAACGTTGGCTGCTCTAAATCTAGAACAAGGGTACGTTGACTATCACATGTCCTTATTGTAGGGTTGCCGTTGCCGCCCCCTACACCCTAAACCCTAAACCCTAAACCCACAAACCCCTGATTACGGAAAAGCTGCAGCAGGCTTCCCGAGATGCAGTTGATGAACGAAGTTTTGCATGAGACCTATAGTCCCCCTTAAGTAGATGGATACTGTTGATGGATGAAATCTTGCACCACCTAGGGGCCCTGAACTACTGTAATTCCTAGGACTTTAGGGACTTAAGGTGGTGCAAGATTTCCTCCATCAACCGTATGGCCTTGGGTATATTGTAATAAGATCTCCATATAGCCCATGTTCAGTCTACTTAAGGGGCATGAGACCTAACGTATAACACAATAGCTCACTTCCTAGAGTGCAGGCATGTCGGGTCAGGCGTATATTGGGTTATATTGGGGATATATTGGGGGGTTACAATATTTAGGGATAATAGAAAAGAAAATTGAAGCTACCATATTATATGGTTGTCAGGGTTATATGGGGTATATGTTTTGGGGTTTGGGGTGTTGGGTGTGCATGTAAGGGTTGCAGGGTGTTAGCAGGCTTTTGACGGAGGGTTGCCTTCCCTAAGCCCAAGCCTAAACCCTAAATTCTACCTATCCTTGTTTGGCCCCATACAGCTCTACAATATAACTCCGTACACAGCCTCATCTAACTCGGAGGATTCAGGGACACTTCGTTTCAACCACGGGTGTCCTGCCTTTGGGGCTTGCACCCTAAATCCCTACGCCCCAAACGCCTAAACCCTCAAACCCCCTACCTGCCCTGTAATCTGTGGAGTCTTTTTGGTGGCGATGCGGGCCTGTGGATGTGAGCAGGAACTCGGAAAACTATGTCTACGAATGAAAGCTACCCTCTAGCCCCATTGGGTTTCCCATAGGGTTTAGGGCTTAGGCGATTTAGTAAGGAATAGGGGAATATAATCTCTATAAATTCCCTATGTAATATACTCCCTCATTCCTACTAACACCCAGTAAAATAACCCTGGATCCCAAGAATCACATGCACCAACCTGATCCACATCTAAGCCCCAAAACCCTAAACTTTCCTGAGCCATAGACCCTGCTTGAATACCCCCGAGTTTCTGAACCCCAAACCCTGGATAATTCCGTGAACCTCCAAGTCAGATAGGGGTTTAGGGTTTACAGATTAAGGTTTTAGGATTTGGGGTTTAAGGTCTCGCATATGTGTCCCATGTCCCATGGTCCATACTTGGAAGGTCGGGGGACTCAGTAAATATACTAGCAACCGCTACAAGCCATGTAGTAAACCCAGCTATCCCCTTTGTAAAACCACTAAATCCCAACGACCCGCCATTGAATCCTCCGTAGGCTCCCAAGAATCTCTGACCCTTGTAAAATTCCCTATATCGCAATTTCCATTGCATGTTTCATGTTCTGTTCCAGTTGATTCTCCATTATTCTAACACACCGAACCCCAAAAACAACTTGCACAAACTTATACAAGACCTGTGAAGAAGCCCTTTCCCCTGACCTTCCACGTAGGGCACTCCTTTTTTCCAAAGCCCCTACACCCCAAATCCCCCCATTTGTATGTCAAAAAACATTAAATCATGACCCTAAACCCTTAATGCCTAGCTCTATCTAATCCCTTCATCTGCAACACTGAGGCAGAAGCCTCTTGCAAAGAGCTGGTGGCTCCTCAGCGTTTAGGGTTGGAGGTTAAAGGTGCGGGTTTAAGGTTTGGTTTGAAGCTTAAAGGTTCAGGGTTGAAGATTACAGCTTGATGGCTTAAGCTGAAGGGTCAGAGGAAACGGGTGTAGGGTCATGGCTTAGAGGGTTAGGGGAAATGAAAGGACCATAATGGAGACTCACATGAGAAATCAGGTGGAAACTAGGCTTACATAGGGATTATGATTATGTACTGATATCGGCGGGCATGGAAAAAAACGGATCAAATGGATTGCGACGACCCTGGCCTGAGTGTGCTGGAGGCCAAATGTTAACTTATTTGTTTAAATGCTGATGTCAACTTATTTGCGTATTGATGTCAATCTGCTTTTTGATAGCTACTTCCCGCGTCGTTAGTGACAAGGCTCGGGCAAAATTTGGGGTTCTGAAGATTTCATGGAAAAGGGCAAATTTTCTTCACCCATTTAGAGCTTTCCTTAAACAGTAGTCCCCGATACAGACTACAACACACGATAATCCTTATTGCAAAGTCGCCCAAAAGCGGGATGAACACGTTCGGAGACTCCCATTTCAAGGCAAGCCAAGATGCCCAGGTACTGCTTTGCCAGATCTCCTCGGGAGAATCGGGTCAGGCATTGGTAGACATAAGGTTCACACAAATGATGGAAAATCCAGTGGAGAGTTTTAGGCTTTTGGTGTCGGGCTTTGGATCTAGGGATACTGCCCCAAGAGTGGATGGTCGAATTGTTGGAAAAGAAAATAGAAATGAAATGGAAGCTGGGATTAAATAAGTGTATATACGGTTGATGCTACAAATCCTGCATGACCCCGAGTACCTCATATCTTTGAGATTATGGCAATCTAGTATACTAAGGTCACGCAGGATGTTGAATATCAACAAGATCATATAACAAGTCTTTTGCTGTTTGGAAAAAGAAGCCGACCCCCCCCCTCCCCCCCCGACAAGTGGTGACCACGAAGGGCTATTTTCTTCTTAAGGTAAGATCCTTATACAGACCTGAAATAATACTATTACTGGGCGGGTGCCCAACTGACTGGTTCTGTTCTTAATACTTGGAGGGTCATGGGGACTTAGTGAGTGGGCTAATAGTGGCTTACAGAGTCCCCCTGACCCCCCAAGTAGGGAACATGGAAGTATCGAGCCAAACCTCAGATTTGGGTGCCAGCCGGGTGTGCCATGATTGTTCCAACCCCTGAGACCTGACTCCTCAGGTTCTCAGGTTAAGGGTATTGGGTTTAAGGTTTAGTGTTTAAGGGTTTAGGAGTTTAAGGTTTTGCAAAAAAAAAAAAAAGTGGTTTGGGTTACTCCAACCCGCCAACAACAAGGACTTTATGACAATTCTATGACTCTTCTGGGTCCTTATTCTGGGGTTAGGATTATAAAGTGCTCTTGTTATCTAAGGTCACCAAACTCCTGTTTTGACTTATGGTTTAAGGCTTGTTCAAACTCCTCAGTTATGTCAGGGATGCAGCCTAGATCTAGGGGCATGTGGAAACTGAGGAATTGTGTATTTCCCCAACTTCTGGTCCCCATTTAGGTTCAAGTTCCTGGACTGTTTTGGGGATGCCTATACGCTAGGACCTTAATTTAGGGTCCCCTAACCTTTCCACACCCAACATATATATACCCTCTCCACCAAATATTCCGAAGGAACCCTAATATATATATATATATGAATATATATATATACTTCACAGACAGGTACTAGAACGTCAGAAAAAGCTGGAGGAGGTCTGAGCCATGTAGACCTGCAACCAATACCTGTAGTACCCCTTGTAGACCCAACAAGGACCTGCAGAATAATTTCAGTATTTGAGACTGAGCCAACTCGGGACAATTTTCCACTCATATTTTTTATATATACATTATATGCACACCCCAATTTTCAGCAAGGTCAGGTGGGTCGATATAATTTGCCCAGAAAAAAAAAACAAGCTTTGTCAGGCAAGCCGCCGATGCGCTGCAAGTCATTGTCAGAAAACCGACTTTCCTGGTTAGTGCTGGGATGAGGGTTTCCCAAAGTTAGGGCTACCTTTTCGGGGGTCCCCGTTATAAGGATTGTAGTATATTGGGGTCTATATTGGGTCCCCTTATTTTGGGAAACTACCGGATGATTTTGGAAGCTTCTTGAAACAATGGTCATGTGATCCTTGAGGCGGACTCCCACAATCCTTGCACCATCTTGATATTAGCTTTCCTGGAAACTCCTCGTATCGGCTTAATGAGCCGTACAATGCTCACCCATGTCATATCCCTATATGACCTCCTTTTAAGGAGTTCAGCCTATAGCTCATATACCCTTTCTAAGACACTGCCATGCCTCTGAGGTAGGCAACCCGTTTGAGGACCAGTACAGTCCGGGGAAACTACTGAATTCCGAGGCATCCAGCTTAAACAAAAGCCTCTAATGTTGAGGCCTAAAAGATGATAATGTGCGTCTTGGGCCATACTGTGCCATACTCTACTCCAGTTTTGTGGGGTTCTAAAAGCTGACACTTCATACTTGTACATCACAACGTTAATCTAAACGATCCAGTCTCGGAGTTTTCGCAGACACCGAAGACGTAGAGAGGATCGACTGGCCCAATGTTCACGAGCCTTGGAGCAGTGCACTTGGCTGACAGGCCGTTTTTCCCCTTCTCCCCTCCCCCTACTAACAACCCCCACACCATCCCAAGAATGAAGTTTAGGGTTTAGGGGTTTAGGGTTTGGGGTTTATGGTTTAGGTGAAGACCCACAATTTGATACGATTCTTTCTTTTAGCAGGGAATCTGTCTTATTGGCAGAGTGGGGGGTTAGAGCTATCCAATGCAGTTCCTTTTGGGTCTGTTTTGGTTTTTTGGCAAGGGATTAGAATATAATATAATATAACATAATATAATATACTACCAGCCAAAAAGGAACTACATTGCAAGGTCTGGGTAAACCCTGACACTTAAACCCTTAAATGCTTCTGGCTATGGCTTAGGGCTTCACACCTCAAAACCCTAAGGTTTAGCCTTTACCCTACCCTCCCCGAAGCAAATATGAGGAACCCAACACAGGCCTCATGTGCTTGGATAACTGTGGGGTTTGGGGCTTACGGTGGGTTAGAGTTGTGGCTGTAGATGCCGCTGCGGGGGCTCCCTGTTGATAAGTTTGGGGGAAGTTAACGCACAAACCCTACATTGACGTACTACCCCCACCCTATACCACCCTCCCGATGCTCCCTCTTTACTTAATTTTTTTGGGGCTAGCTGAAGCTAGTTACAGGAAAGCCTTGTGGCGGTAGCATGCCGTTTTTTGAAGCATCCTGTACAGTCATTATCCCAGCAGGCTAGGACAACAGTATTGACACTGTTTCCCTTTTTGCAACAGGCTTTGGGAGTCACCGCCTTCAAAGAGGCCCGCAGCTCACTCTTGGCACACTTAACCGAGAGCAAACAGCCCCAAAGTAAAACACGAACTTCTGGAGGACAAGCGTTCTCTGAGCTGATTGTGTCCTATGGACATACTGTGTCATGTACCCAACCTCAACCATCACATGCTAGACTGGACATCCTCCATAATTGCGGATGTCTGCGCGGATGCACAGGCAGGCTGTTTCCCTAAACCCTAAGCCCGTATGTCCAGTAACCCCCTTAAACACGCCATAACGTTGGTACTTCTTCACGCCCGTATATGGGCGGCAGGAGAACCCACGAACAATCAGACCAGCCGCTGGAGTACTTCGTCATCTGTGAACTCCTTCCCCAACTCCTTGTCCACATGCATTAGGGGGTGAAAGCTACCATATCATTGTAGGGTCTACATAGGGATAATGGAAGAGAGTATGGAAACTACTATGTTATATAAGGTTTATATAGGGATAATGGAGAACCAAATGAAAAAACAGGAGCGGAGGCTAACAGGGCTTACCTACTTGTCCATCAGGGGGAGTGGGGGACTGGGTTATAGGGGTCACTATGCTAACGTGTCCTCATGGGACGTGGGCGGAACCGTGCGCAGATTACGGGGGGCCATTGCCCCAGTCTCCTTTTTGCACGAGTATGTCGCCGGCAGCTTTCAGGGTTTGTTTCAGGGTTCGGGGTTCAGGGTTTGGGGGTTACCGGAATCTCCAAAACAAGCAGCCTGCGACGATCATACCTTATCATGTTCAGCACCCTGCCTGAAGCCAGAACCTCTGAAAACTAAACCCTTTGCACTCTACCACCGTGATTTTGAGGACCCCAAATCTTGATCTTTTAGCCGTATATAACCCCTGTACCCCAACCCCTCTAAAATCCTCGGCCCCTAAACCGTAAACTCCAAACCTTAAAACTCTGAACCCCAATCAGGCCAGCAGCGGCCAGACCGGCCAGAAACTGCATGACCTCAGGCGGAGCTCTGTGTTTTCTCATAGGTGTCTAGGGTTTAGGGTTTCAGGATTTGAGGGTTTTTGGGGATTGGTTTAAGGTGACTCATAGGGCTTACGTGTAAGAAGGCATCTGAAGAATGTCATGCTGGCGCATTCCCAAGAATAGGTTCACTTGCAAATAAGCTTGAGCTCTGTATAAGTTGTTCATGCCTGTCTACGGAATGCATGAGGAGCATGCACAGTTCAAGGGCTTTGCAAGAGTCAGAGATCACAGAGCCCATGATCATTGAACCTTGGTGCCTAAATGATGAGGACAGGGCCGCTTGGTACAGCATACTGTAGGTGGACCCCCACCCAGTACTAGTGACTATAGGGGATAATAGGGGTTATAGTAGGGTCCTCTTATATTCTTATTATACCACTATTACAGGGTGGGGGGTCCTCCTGAAGCATACTGTACTTGCATAAGGGCTACATGGGGATGGTGTTGGTGATGCCTCAGACTTCTACAGTGTGGGGTCCCATGAACTGAGGATCCATTCCCTCATGCCCTGCCGTATGGCCTAAACCGCAAGCCCCAAATCTTAGATTCTTAGACGCTTGTTGATCTGGTTCCAGATACCTGCTAAGCAGCAAGTAATCAAAATCCGTGCCCAGTCACGGCCGCGTTGCCGTGCTTTGCCACAAGTGGGCTACAACGCTCCAAATAGTTAGCCATCCTGTCATCCTGAGCATGGACAAGTCACCTCCCCGGGACAGGACAATTACACCCGAGCCCACTAATAAAGAATACTTCCCCAAATATTTAATGGTACCATGAAGTATCAGGGGAATATTCATTTTTAGAGGGCAGGTGTTTATTCTTGAGCAGGGGCTACTACTGATTACGTCAGGGTTGAGAAGCATACCGGAGGGATGGCGTCCTATAATTAGCTATATTGCACAGACCATAGGGGAATTGTATCTGTGACTGCTCAAGTTACAGCGTTGCTCATGACTGCTGGGGTGTGAGGTCCAGAGGGTAGGCTTTATCGAGGGCGCAAAGATTGAACTTTAAATTTCCGAGGCTTGCTGGTGTTCGTGACCCTAATGAAATTGCGCCTCCACCCAAAACTCCTGCCAGGCCTCATTACATCCGAAGTGGTGCTTGAGGGAAGTAGAAGGGCAAGTGTAGGAACCATTGTGGTACCCATACATGTATACACATACGTACTTAGCAACTTTGCATGTCCATGCTCATTTTTTGGGGGGGGGCATACCTACATCGGCGCACCTTAATTAACAATTTTAGGGTGGATGTTGACATCCGGATTATCTGCCATTGCCAGCCCTATCTGCCCAGTTGCCCAGCCGGAAGAGGATTAGATTCGCTAGGTACCGCTAGATGGTCACATAAAGGAATTCAAGGAAACGACAGTGGTGTAACTCGCACGTACTCAATCAACCACTTGATGCTGGCACCTCGACGTTCATAGACGCGCAAGTGCTTATGAGAGTAGTGCCACAGAAGAGGCCCTTTCGTTTTACTTACTGGAGGTTAGTAAGGAATAACGGAATGATATCTACGTGTAATCCCTATATAACATATTCCCCTGTTCCTTACTGACCACAAGTAAGGAAGAAGCCGGGATCACAAAAGAGAGGTTCAAGGACCCCCACTTTGCCCTGGATGGAAGCAGGGACCCCATCACAACTATTTGATAGCTCGAGGCTTCAAATTTGGAGGCTTTGGCTGCCACAATTGACAATCTCCTGATTATCCTCCCCGACCCGCTAGCGGTCACATGGAAAGAATAGGGGTGGGGGGGTCGGGGTATACTACAGTCAAGAAGTTTTGACGGTTGGTAGGTGCAGAGGGGCCCCCAACCATAGCCCGTGTTGAATGGACCTTGACCCTGAACAGCCAAAGATTGTACAGGTGTTGGGTTTGGACGTCCTACAAACCCTGCCGGGATATCAAGCCCGGCACAAGCCATGTTTGACTGAAACTCCTTCTTTTGCTCTGGCAAGCACTAAAACCTAAACCCTTAACCCCTAAACCCAAAACCCTCTTCCACAAACTGTAAACATTTAAGCCCAGAGCACCAAGCCTCCAGCCAACCTGTATTTGCCCGGATCACGCAGCTGGTTCCAATCAAAAACCGTGGACCATTTAGGTTTGGGCCCTATACGCGTTTCTGGGTCTAGGGGGTTTAGGGGGGCGGTTGACGACGAAACGTATGGGTCTCTTTTTGGACCCGCCTTATACTTGAGGTTATGGCATACTGAGGCGTAAAACAGGGAATGCCCTGACATTGAGAGAGAATCACCATCCCCTGGAAACGAATCCTTCTGAAACGAACATTCCCGTACTGTACACTAGTACTCTGGCAGGACAATAGATTACCACGTCCGGCTATAAGCGGGATGGGTTTCCCTGAATGGGGTTCCAAACTGCTGCTCCGGCTTACATAGTCCCAAACACCAAGACACTTGTTCTAGGAACGCACGAAATGGGGGTCTGAATTTTGGAGCCCCCCAAATCTTACATATTCCTACCCTCCTAGACATGACCCCCTGAATCCCGTTAAAAGGCTTCCACAATGTTTGGATACACCCACAAGATTGGTAGTTTCCCTACATAGGGGGACCCTAAAATGAAGACCAACATACAAAAGTCCTTATTATGGGGACTCTCAAAAAGATACCCCTATTTTTGGGGGAACCCGTTACCTACTCCCTAAACTCTATATGACCCCTATAAACCCCTTCAAGGTAACCCCTACCTTTGGGAAACACTAACCCTAAACCCCTAAAACTCTTAAACCCTAAACTCCTAAACCCTAAACCCCTAACCCTAAAACCCTAAATCCTAAACCCTCAACTCTAAGCCGCTTTTGGTTTACTGAGGTGTCGACTGCCTCCAGGTGCCGTCGAAGGCCCTCGCGATCATCCCGGGCCTGCACAAAGGCTCAGGGTTTGAAGGGCTTAGGGTTGAATGTTTTGGGGTTTTAGGGTTTAGGGTTTTAGGATTTGGTGTTTTAAGATTTTGGGGTTCAGGTTTTACGGTTTCAGGGCTTAGTGTTTTGGGGTTCGGGGTTTGGGGTTTTGGGGTCTATGGTTTTAGGGTTTACGGTTGCGCGTTTTATGGATTTAGGGTCTTAGGGTCTTAGAGTTTAGGGCTTAGGGTTCCATAGCCGAGCTTAGAAGCTTCGGATTCAAGGGTAGGGGTGGGGTAGGGGGTAGGGCCACCCTAAGGTAGGTTAAAAGAGTTCTAGGGATATACAAGGATATGTAGGTTTTAGTGTGTAGGGTGTCAGGGTGGATGAGCCTTACAATTCAGGGCTCAGGGTTTCAGCGTCTTACGGCCTGGGGTGTAGGTTGTGGGGCTCAGGTCTAGGAAGTTCGACATGCCTGGGGGCTGAGAGTGGATTTGGAAGTGTGCGAATGAGTGGGGGTTGCAACACCGTGTCAAGGATTCAGAATGGAAGCAGTTGGCGTGTGGGGTTTGCAACACATTGTCTAGGACCTGAGTCTAGGGTTCAGAATGGAGGCAGTCTTCTTAGGAACACTTCAACAATTCAACACGGAGGGTTGCGGGGAGGCTTTGATGCTCCCGGCTGCGAACCTGAAAGAGTCAGACCCAAGATTTGTAGGCTTCTGTCCTTTCTGCATATGAGCCATAGTCTAAACTCCTAGTATCCCCCTTAATGTCCCCTAAGGTAGTCCCCTATATAATCCCCTATATACCCCCTTTAAGGAGTTTAGACTATAGCTCATATAACGACCAAACCCCCAAAGCAAAACTCAAAGACTCGACCAGCCTCCCTGGGAGTATGCCTGAAAATGTGGCATTGAAACCGCAAGAAAACTAAAGAAGTCAATGCCAACCCAGAAACCCATTGGGTCAGTCCCCCACCCAATAATGGGTACCACAATCACAAAAAAAACTCTTCTAGGTATATTAAGGCCCTATGAACTCCATTCTTAGGGGCTATCACTGTAGCGGGATTGACCTAAGAAACCAAAATCTCGGCGACTCTTCACCCCTGAGCTCACCCGCCCTAGATGCGTCCAGTGGGGCTAGTCCTACCGCTGCGCTTTGCCCCTTGCAATGGAAACTATGTTTACCCCCCACTCCTCCTGAAGCACCAGAAAAATCGCCAGAAAGTCGCAGAAATGGCTCCCATGCCTTGACTGGGTCTCTATCCAGGAGCTTTGTCCTGCATCGGCAGTTCGTCCAAAGGGCCCGCTGAATTTTTGGAATGCACGGCGTCTACTTCATGAGTGAGACATGTTTATAATGATGGGAGGAGGTCTACGTGTAAATGGAGTTTTGACACATCTCAAGTGCCAACCCGGGTGGGACTGTAGACTGATTGGTTTAGGGATTAGGGCTTAGGGATTAGAATGGATAGGGCCGTAATATTCGGATCCCGATTAGACTACCTAATAATTACTAATGAAGGGGCGTTTATGAGTTTATGATTCAGGGGTCTACATTAGTAGTGCCAGGCATTCTACCACACGTCTTCATCTACGTCGAATCTCCATCGTAAGTTCAAGGGCCAAAGAACTAACTATCAACAAGTCCCTTGTAAGACAATGAGGGAAATCAAAAGAAAAAACCTAAACCCTAAACCCTAAAAACAACCCCAATTGCCCCTATAGAGTTTAGGGCGCAGGCCTTGAGGTGACAGAGTCTCGGAATTTCAAAAATCTATATGGGGATTTCCCAAAATTAGGGCTACCATTTTGGGGGTCCCAATAAAAAGGACTATAGTATATTGGGGTCTATATTGGGGTCCCCCTATTTTGGGAAACTACCATATACACCCAATGGCAACATCCGACCTCACTGCTCCGCAACACCCAAGAGCTACATCTGTCAATGGTTCAGGAGCCATATAGTGAGAAATATCTAGACAACCGTTGTAGTAACGATGCTTTTTTTCACAAAGGCACATTCGTGCGGATGCTGGAAAATGCCACTGCCCCTCTAACACTAAGCATCCTCTATGCAGACCAAGGTTGTTAATAAGAGCGTCTGATGCTAGGGCAGTGGCCCAGGCAAGTGACTAAGATTCTCGCACTCCTGCACCCTTGAAGCCAAAAAAGCCTAACCCCGTAAACTGCATCCCAACATCCCAAAGTCCTCAACACACAGGAGCTGTCAGAGTGCAGTCGCCAACGTCCCTAAACCCTTAACCCGTCCTGGCTCGCAGGTGAGGCAGCTCCTCCTTCACAATACCGTAAACCTGTCCAATATGGGAGCTGCTGAAAACGTATCGCTTCAAAATTTCATACATGTATGTATGTATGTATATATCTATTAAACATTTTGAGAAACTCTCAAATGCCGATGGCTCAAGGGCTCGAAGGTATGTAGCAACGTTACAGAACCTTGGGTAGTACCAGGCTGGAAAACGGAGAATTATTGAGGGGGACTAGGGTTTAGGATAAAGGGACCTTACTGGGAACCCCAAACAGGGAACCCCAAGAATATAGTAGGAATGTAAACGAATATAAGGTCCCGGGCAAGTAGATTCCTATTATATTCCTACTATATTCTTGGGGTTCCCTGTTTGGGGTTCCCATTAACGTGCCTTTATGGGGTGCCTGCCCCCTTGAGCCGCCCCCGCCCTTAAGGACCTGGAAACAATAGCATGCAGTGATGGCGCTTAGAAAGAACACAGTCCCATAACATGACTTACCGGGGGTTAGTAGGGAATAAAGGATTTTGTTAATTTTATCTACTAACCTCGATTAAGATGAGGGCTGGGCCACAGATGGCACACGCATGAAAACTGCCACCCCCATATTGCCTCCCACAGTTAGCCAGATGAACTCACACGCACTAGCCAGAATACTCTCCAAAGATGGAACCACGCGGTTTAGGGTTTAGGTCTATGTTTTGACTCTTAGTAGTTGTTCAGAGTACCTGTCCCACAAAACAGCCAAGAGGTAGATTCCTTTTTTGGTTAGGATCCCCCTTCAAGGATGTGTTTTCCCAACAGTCCCGTCTTTACGAAGGCCTGTAGACTACATGCAAACCCTAAACTTTCGTTAGCTAGGAATGAAGGAATGGATCCTTATAGTAATCCCTATATAACCCATTGATTGTAGTCGTTTCCATTTTCCTTCCCATTCCTTCATCCCCAACCCTCAGCCCTGAAGCCTAAACCCCGAACCCTAAACCCTATCAGCATCCGAGAAGTTTCCACCCAAATGGGGGCTTCCCGAAGTTAGGGGTATGATTTTGGGGTCCCCATAATAAGCATGATTGAATATCTAGGTATCTTATGTAAGAGGGACCCTAATTTTGGGAAATTACCAAGTGATGAGCCTGAATGATCTTACGGTTTATGGTTCGGGGTTGAAGTGTTCAGGTTGGTCAAGGCTTAGGGTTTAGGGTTCAGGGCTTATGGTTTAGAGTTTAGGATTCAAAAAGGTTTAGGGCTTTTGAGGATCTGCCGAGAATTCTTTGAAAGTCCAGGATTTGAAAGCGTCCTTAATCCCTTCATGCTGAACCAAAACTAACCCATTAGCCCTGAACCCTACAAGCCTTCGTCTACAAAACTCCTAAGCCCTGAGCCGTTTTCCTTTCGGATGCCTCCAACAGAAAACAGAAGCGCACCAACCCTTGGAAAGACTCCCCGCCGGCCTCCCGGTTTGTGAGAAGCTGCGGGCCCACTTGTAAAATCTTCATGGCATCGCAACTCTAAATGCCAGGAACAGCGTAAACAGCTACGAAAACTCTGTACATGTGGAGTTCGTACCCGTGGCTTTTAATCTTCGTACGTGGGCTACCGCAAAAACTTTTACGACCCTGTTAAACTGGACGCTAGGAATGGCACAATGAAGATGACCACAAGAATAGCTTCAACTTTCCGATCGCTGAGTTAATTAAATCTTCAGATACCAAGGGATGCCTAAGAGTGCAACAGCTTGCCTTAGCCTTGCAGGACACAACATTCAGCCTTTTTCCTGTGTCCCTTTATATGTAGAAAGTGTTGCCGATCAGAGCAGCTGCATCTTCGGCGCGAGGCTCACATGTACTAGTCTCCTCCGAATTCAGACCACACTATGGTCGTATCGTCTTCTGGTTAGCATGCAGGCTGCTGCTGCTAGCAGCGTCCTGCTACGATCACCAGATCTGCCATACATACCACGGGGCGACTAGTCTCATCCTGTTTTCAAGAGGCCACGATACGGGCTGATGTTGCCTGATGGTACAAATACCCTCTCAAATCCATGCCTTCTCACAACAACCCTCTAGATGCGCATGGTAGATTCCAGAAGTAGGGGGACCCCAATATGGACCTTAATATACTACAATCCTTACTACGAGGCCCCCAAAACGAGGTACCCCAAATTTTAGGAAACCCCCTTTCCAGGGAAGATATTCTTATTGGATTCCTGTGCCATACGGTCATGCTCGGACCTTCTGAAGATCTTTCGTGGCTCTGGACACTGGGGGGTCCCATTAGAAGTAGCATAGTATACCGAAAGTAAGATTGGGAGATCTCAAGTCTGAGACCTCCTTCAACCAACCTGGACGGGAATGTAAACCTCTTTAAAAAGCTGTGTCTTGACGGGAGGAGGCCGGATCCTTTTCGAGTCCCATCTTAAGCCTGCGCGGCCCAAAATTCAAGGGAGTGCCATAACAGCATCGCGAGACCTAGCCCTACTGTATGCTTGCTGGGAGTTGGCAGCCACTTGAAAGAAAGTGGACAGCATCATGTTATTTAGAGCCTTTGGGGGGAGACATGACATAGGTACTGTCATTTTAAGGAGATACCCTAAACCCTATGTGCGTTATGATATGGATCCACTCCCCCGCTCCCTCTTAAGCACCCCTACGCAGCCCAGCGAGACGCCTCGCATGCGGAGAAGGACGCATCCAGGGCTTCAAGGTTTTATCTAAAAGGTCGTACCGTACCCTCAGCAGGTTCTCACGACCTGGGTCTAGAGTAATTACAGGGTATGGACCAACGTAGTCCCCTGGGGTCCTTAGAACCAGTGGCACAACCCTAGAATTACAACTCTGGACTCCTTGAAAGTAAGGCGCAAGCATGGATAGCTGTAGCTCCTGCCCAGAAGCTTAGAAAGGCTTTGAAGGCTTAGAACTGAGGGTTTAGGTCTTAGGCCCAGGCAGCTTTGCGTTTATGTAGTTACGGCTTTGGGCTTAGGGCTGAGGCCAAGCTAACGGAAAGGCTTTGCATGAAGGTCCCTGAATCCTCAGCACTGAGCCGATTCATTGGGCCATAGGGTTTATGGTTTTATCTAGGAGCCTGAATAACCAACAGTATCCCGCTATAATCCTCATTTCGTTGTCGTGCAAACTACCCCAACACGTTTTTTGAAAAAGTCAAGCTCCAAAGGAAGCCAAGAAATTGTGAGCCCATAAGCACACGCCACTGCAACAACCACTCGACACTTAACACTTTGCTTGAGGAAGAGTGGGAGAGTGGACCCCTGTGACAATCCCCCCGAAAGCCCTTGAAATGGTATCCCTAAATCCCAAGCACCAGTTTGGAAGAAGCTCCATGCTAGAGTGAGCGACCTTTTTTAAGAGTGAGCGACCTAAACGATGAGTCTTGAAGTGGAGGGCTGCCAGAACCCTTTCAGAATTCACGCAGAATTCACACGGTTCACGGTTTGGGGTCTTTTTATGTCACACAGAACTGAAGGAAGGAATGTGGAAATACCTCCGCCTGCTCGATGCCAACCTGAAGGCCTAAGCGCGAAGCCAAATATGCAACCGGGCTTGAGAAACATCCTCTACTTGGGGGGTCAGGGGGACTTAGTAAGTATACTTATAACCCCTATAAGCCATATAGTAAACCCAATTATCCCCATTATTAACCCAATTACTAAGTCCCCATGACCCTCCAAGTAGGGTTTAGGGATTAGGGTTCAGGGATTCATCAGGGTCTAGGCTTCAATGCTCAGGGATTTCGACAAATCTGAAGCCTTGAATCCCCGATCGCTAAACCCCCGACACCTAAACCCAAAACCCGTAAACCCAAACCTTCGCACTGTTCAATACCTGCTCGTCGCTATCGAATAATTACGGTCTATCTATAGCCGAATGGGCTACAAATAGTCGTACTTCATCAGAATACACAAGGAAGAAGGATGGCAGCAACAATAATCATAGTAAGAAACAAGAAACAACCCTAAACCATTAACCCTTGAGCCCTTGAGACCAAAAGCTGCCCACATCCTGCGCCGCCGTCGCTCCAGTCCATGGCCGTGGCAATAGCCTAAGGGAGCTGTGGTGGTCAGCAAAAAAACGGATGGGATTTGGGGGTTGGGATATTTTGGGATGTTTCAGCGTTCCAGGAATTTGGGGTCTAGGGTTAGGATTTAGCGGCGATGTTCTTTCATGGGACGCATTTTGCATCCTTGTGCTTGAAATCTATTCTGGAAGTCGAAAGGTTGGTGCTGCAGTCTTGCAGCTACACCGATACACCATGTAGTTTCCTTGCCTGCAAGAGCTCCTCAGTCAGGAGGAAATCGGATTGAAACTTTGTGCTAGGCTTCGAGGCTGCGCGGATTTCTAATTCGAACAAAACGTCTCGGAACCCGCCCCCTCTAATGAATCTTCCCCCGCATCTAGCACTACTATTTTGTCGGGGGGGGGATTATTGGGAGGGTTGGGGCTCATTATGAACCGTAAGGGCCATGCCCTCAGCCCAAAACCTGAACAATGTAGTTTTGGGTTTTCCACTACCCACTTACGGCGGGGTTTAGGGTTTAGGATAACTCTGTATAACCTCTCTTGGGGGGGTGGAAGTTTTTAAGTTTGGTCTGGTTGGCAGTCACAGGCTTTCCCGGTTACATAGCTCAATGGCGCAGGCCACAAGTAGTGCAGGCTTTAGGGTTGAGGGTTTAGCGCCTACCAGTAGAGGCCTAAATCACTAAAAAAAGGCTTCCGGGCAGATTCTACACATATATATATATATATACCATGATCAGCTCGGCCATGTTAGGGAAGAACATCAATTCTTCAGGCTTCTACATTGCAATCCCTGTAAACCCCTATACAAGACCAGTATCCATCATGCTCCTTTGTCAACTGATGCTCCATGGATACTCTCAGGGCATGCCGACAAATTTTTGTCGATATACAAAATCCTGATACTGTTACCATGCAGCGAGATTCATATGACGACTGTGCTGGCAGTTTTTGATGACAGCATGCCGACCACAGGCGACACTATGCATATCGACAATTTAGGGTACATGGTCAGCTTACTAAGTATGAGGATCATGCAAAAGGAACTGCTCTGGTAAAATTGGACTTAAAGAATCAGAATGGAAGTTTGAGGTCCAGTGTTGTGCAATAGCTAGAAAAATGCAAGTGAACGTTGACTTTTCTTCACGGGGTAAAAACTTATCTTTGGTTAGCTAGGAATGAAGGAATGGGTCCTTACAGTGTAGTAGTCCCTATACAACCCATGATTGTAGTTTCCATTTTCTTCTCCATTCCGTCATTCCCAGCTTACCAAAGGTAAGATGAGAAATTGCAAAGCATGAAAAACAGGCCATGCTCGGAAGAACTTTCTGCATAAGCCACTTTGGGGTGTCATTATACTTTTCCCGCTATTCTCGTCTCCCCAATGTTAAACTTACCCCGCCACCCTAAATACTGAATATTCCCCATAAGAGACCTTATAAGTTGGGGCCCATATTTAGCATTAGGGGCGGTGGGTGCTTCACATGAGTATGAAGGAATTAAAGCCTAAATCGGAGACCCTGAACCCCCTTTTTGTAGGGCCGAGGCCGTGCGAAGTCCGGAAGTTTCCCCAGAAGCCGCCTGCTGCAGGACCAGGGAAGCTTGCATGGGAAGTACACAGGGGGCGCGAGCAACACATGATGGCCAGATACATATATACGTATGTGTATATATATATATGTAGGTGTGTACCTGCATACAACTGGAACTTGTTGAACACATTTCGACATACACTATAAACATGCACAGGAATGCACATACACCTACATATACACATAAACACATACAATATGAGATAGTCTAAACTCCTGGTATCCCCCTTAATAAACCCTATAGTAGTCGCATATATAACCCCTTTCCGGGCCAGCGGCCTGAAGCACCCAATTTAGGGTTTTGGGCTTAGGGTTTCTTGATGTTTGGGCTGCGCGGAATTGGGAACCCGCCGCACTTTCCACAATTGACCACCTGGGGATTTCTGTAACTGATGGGTCCAACAATGATCCTGTGATTTGGGTGTATGTGGATAAGACAAGCCCCCACTTGTAGAAATACCCAAGTTGTGATAGCCATCAAAACATGGGACTTTGCGCTCTGCACCCAGCGATGAGGGCTTGAGCACGCAGAAACCCAAAGAAACTTGATAACGCACTAGGCATAACTGGAACTTGAGGGCCCCATGTTCTAGGGCTGAGATCCATCACTCTGGTGACACGGTGCAGAGGGTTTTGCGTTTGGAGGTGTGATCACGCAAGATTCGAGTGAGGGAGAATTTCTGGAGTTGCGAAGTGAAAGAGGCTTCAGTTGCTGCGAAGTGTACTGAAATGTCGACCATGCGCGTTTTCCCCACGAACAGTATCCCTTGCTTCCCTCCCTGCAATTGTGACCGGAGACCCTAAACCCTAAAACCCTAGACCCTAAACCCATGGCCCGATTATGACCAACAAAAGGCATGCCGCATCATGCCAAGGTGCCCTGCCTTTGGCGGATGTGTCAGGGCCCGAAACAGAGACCTGACTAAAGCAGAAAGATACTTACGGTTTAGGGCTTAGGGAATCCCTAGCAAAGTACACACAGTGGTGGATTCTGCATGCAAGACCCACGGCAACTTGCCTCTGATGAACAAGGAATGACAGAATGGATGCTGCTACTAGCCCCTATACCATCCCAACAGTAAACCCTAAACCCTAAGCCGCTATTCCTTCAAACCAGAGGCAACCAACTAGGATGCAGGTCCAGGTTTTGATTCGGATGCAGAGCAAGTCGTTTCCTTCAAGTGGGCCACGCACACCGTGTTGGTGTCCACCGGCCAGGGAAACAAAGACCCTTGAGCCCTTCCATTTGGCAATGTCAAATTACGGATCATATCGCGCACTCTTACTATAAGTAAGTCCCGAATGTAGCAGACTCGAAAGTTGACGATTCGACCCTCATATATCCTCTGCACAATATACTTTAGGGTTTAGGGCTTAGACTAGACTACACCCCAAACCCTAGCCTAAGTACTGAACACCGATTCGTGTCTCGGCAATAAGAGAAACTATTCCGGCTCCCAAATCCTCCAACGAGCTTACACGCAGGCCTATGTTACGTCTACCACAGAGGCTGAACAGTCTGAGGGGGCCTTATAATTACATATAAATACCATGTTTATACAGGGAATTTAGGAGCAACATATGGGTGATTCTTCAAGTTCACGGTTCTTTAGGCCCCAGTATCATCTACGCACACATTCGTACCATACTTTAGGAGGACCCCCCACCCTGTAATAGTGACTATAAGGGATAGTAGTAACAATATTGGGGTTCTCTTATATTCCCATTATACCACTATTACAGGGTGGGGAGTCCTCCTAAACTATACTCTTCTGCTTGACCGGCCTTGCTATCTGCTACGAGCAGATCTACATAGAGCCTAACAAACCACCAACACTTTTTGCCTGCATTAGTCTAGGTATTTCCGAGAGCGAGGTACTTTTGAGCTAGCTGGCTCAGCCTAGACACCCTGAACCCTAAACCGCTTGAGTTGTTTGCTCTCCGCTCCAAGAGACCCGGGAACTTTTCGGGCGGAGTGTTTGGGGTTCAGCCCCTAAACCCTAAACCCTTACTTCTTGCAGTTACAGTATATAGGGAACCCCACTGCCTGAAAAAGCACATGAACGATTCGCAACGTGGGTTCAATGTCAAAAGTCCCTACATACCGCACTATATAGCTGAAAGGCCGTATGTACATACCCTTTAAAGGTCTCTATATGCATATACACCCCTAAATATCCCCTGCAAAGGTCCCTAGACCCCTGTATACCATCCCCAAACATCCCGTAAGCCCTAAGAACCCTAGGCCCTATAAACCCTAAACCCTCAAGACCCTAAACTTCATACCCAAGGAAGGGCTCCCCAAATTATGTGCAAACTCTCCCGCGGCTCAGTCGAAGCTTGCTTGCCGCCAGCAAGGCCTGTGAGCTGCTTCTAGGCTTTATGGGGTTGAGGGTTTAGAATTTTTGGCTTAGATTTAGGCACGCGCATCGGACTCAGCAGGCACGGTCGGTTCCGGGGGTTTAGAATTCAGGTTAAGGTTTGTGATTTTAGGATTTAGGGTTTAGGCCTTCGGGTTTAGGATTTAGGCCTTAGATTTGTAAGGTTTAGTGTGTAGCTGTTGGGGCTAGTGGTTGGTTGAGGTGTCAGGTGTCAGGGATTTACAGTTTTGGTTTTGGGCCGTGTTGCTTAGTTGTGAAATTTTCCTCGCCCCCTTGGGTAGCCCCAAATGCATCTTGAAGATGCCTTAACACACATTGACATGGCCAGCGTGTGAAACGTATACTCAGTGCATTCAGTCAAGGCTGACCCTGGACACCATGTGAACATACACAGCGTTCTTGTGCATTTAGCCAAGGCGGGGAAACGCTATTGGAGCCGTTTTTCCTGAAACAAGAATCCACCTTTTTACGTGCTCATTCGTCGTGTGGAAAAACCGTATGACCAATGCCGTGGTAGAACGACTTAGCCGGGGAGCAGGTCCCTACAGTAACCCTAGGGTTTAGGGCTCAAGACTAGGGGAAGGATGTACATACCCTTATCACGTGAGTTGTCCTTTTGAATGGAGACATTCGGGTTTAGAGGGTGCACCTATGGTTTGGGGTCACTAGTTCAACGTTGGGATGTTCTTGGTCATGTTTTTGCATCGCTCATGGACTCATGGGGATTAACATGCATGTCCTTGAATCCCAAAGACCTGTCCCCATAGTTATCCACCGATTAACCTCATATGTATCCAACTATGAACTAACGGAACGGTAACTTTGGAAACCCCTTAATTTCTCGACGTCAAGATGCGGAAAGGTTTAGGGCTTTAGGGCTTAGTGCAGGGGTAGAAGTGATTAGAAAGGGCATGTTACATGGCTAGTAAATGGAACCCCTATACATCTAGCAGCCTAGAACTTGGCACCTGAGGCTGTGTTGAGGGTTTGGGGCTTGAGCAAAAGAGATTCCGCACAACCTTTTTGACCATAACCACAATTTTGCAAGTTATTTAGGCCCCTACTGTACGCCCTGGCTGCTCCTACACGCAACAGTGTTCCACCCCGTTGGCAGTTGAGGGCGCCAAGAATTCTCAGCACTAAGCCCTAAATCCCTACAAACTAAATCATAAATCATAAGCCGTATCATTCCCATCGATCTTCTGATGAGAGTCTTAGGGTGAGGGATTGGCGGCCCTAGCTCCGGAAAGCTTGAAATCTGGCCTACCCAACCCGAACCCTCGAACGCCAAACCCTACGCGGCATCTACCTGGGCGTCGCCAACTTCAGCCGGACTTGAACACGAGGATCGCCACCTTCATGAATCTTGCTTCCAAAATTCAGTTGGGTGAATGGTGGTGCAGATACTGCAACAACCTGCATGGCCTTCATGCCTCCATGGTCCTTACCAAGATGCTGTTAAAACGACTGAGGGCCTCTAAGCCCTGAATATTGACGGGCCTTCTCAAAGATGACGGTCAGCAAGGAAACGACTCTTGGCTCCCCAACAGCCCTCGTGTCATGTGTCCCGGGTAAATCTAAATTTCTCAACTTTTCTGGGCATAGTACTGGTCAAAAGCATATTTCTGTAAGGGGAAGAATCTCTTTTTGGAAGCTGCCAAGGAAAGGGTGAAGCTTTCGGCTAGATTTGGGGACCTTGACTCTGTCTACTAATCAAATTCTTTGATAAAAATGTGGGAAAGCCTTCCCTGCGTAAAAGATTGAGGCAGATTACGTAGGACCCGGTCCCGGTACGTTTAGGAATCTGTTCATCTGCATCGCCCCGTGACTAGGCCCCATAAGCATGATAAAATCTAGCAGCTCTGATCCTAACTCCTCAAGGCAACTGAGCGGTGCTTTTCGTGGAGCCAAGCACATTCATCCTTGGAAAACTAGAGCCAACAAGAAGAGATACTCTTACTCCACTGCGGAGTCTGGAGCCATTGCATTTCTACTCACGGAACAGAGATCATGGACTCTGTTGCTACCCTGGCTGTGGGATCTCTAAGTTGGAAAGAGCCATATTGCTTGACTGCCCGTCTTCCTTAGGTGCGGCCCCCAATCTTGGAAAATGCCAATGGATCCTTCATAAAGGGTGTCCCAGCAGAAGCCACCTTGTTAGGCATATTGCAAAACACTAGTGTTGTCTGGGCCAATAGTACTTACCCTCAAACCTGAACCCTGACCCGCCTGGTGAATTAAGTTTTCTGCCTAGGAAGCCACACTCTTAAAAGAAACTCCAACCTGCCCCAGGTAGAAGTAGATGAAGTGCCTTGGTGGCACACCGTTTAGGGTCTAGGGCTTAGGGTCTAGGGTTTTTAGACTTAGCTTCGCCCCCAGTTTGTAAGTGAAGTATTGCAGGCAAACACCGAAGTCCTAACAAACTCAGCTTGGGCAGCTCTCCCAGGGCAACCTCGGGGTACAGCTAATGTAGGGGCCTAGAGAAAAATCCATATCATCTTGAAGTTTATTTCAGGCCCCCAATGGCATAAGTATAGAGGAATCAAGCACCACAATAATTGCATTTATTTAGGCCTCTACAATATTCTCACCAAGTCATACCGAAATTTTGGCCATGCCAAAATTGTCCAAACTGACTCGGTGGACCGCCCCTGATCGTGTACACAGAGGGCATTAGCATGCTTTCAGAACTAATTCCGCATAGAAACCATGATACTTAATTGCTATCGATTTACGTCTTACCTCTGCCATGGTGAAATAACACTGCCTCTAAACTTTATCACCGGCCCCAGGGAGGTCGCACATTGTGAGGCTTCGCCGTCGGCCCTCCCCCGCTCAAATGATTAGCCCGAAAAAGTGTACCACCTGTACCAAGTACTGGAGAATCAAATGGAAAAGAGAAAGGCGAATCAAATGGAAACTGGGATCACAGAGGGCTTTATCAGGCTGTAGGGCTTGGGATTCTTGAGTTTCAGTGTGTGGGCAGAGAAGATACTCGGAGATTTGTCGAAATCAAGGGGCCCGTAGAGCATCGGGACTTTTCAGGGATTATTATGGGGGCCTGCGTCAATGTTGAACAGAGAGTATCCCGAGAAACGCCCGATTGCTGCGGAGTCGGCCGACCAACATCCTCTCGACTCAGCTGTGGTCATTACATAACCTGATTGGCGCATTCTATATCTGCATCCTGCAGAACCTGATAAGAATCACACGGATCTCCCGTCATAAAGCAGAGACCCTTAAGCCCTATTTCAAGAGACAACTGCCCTGTGTAGGGCTGCTCTTGCAGCCTGAAACAGTCAAAGTTCGGGGCTGTGGGGTTAAGACTAAACTCCAACCCCAAAATCGCTCAACCAAAACCAAGCAAAGATCTTCCACCTCAATACCTACCGAAGACCAGAACATAGTATATAAATGACCTGTTATAAAGGGCTGAACCAAAGCCAAGAATAAGTCTGCAACCTCAAATGAGCCATTGTCGCAACTCCTCGCATCCTCCTTTATAAGCCCTATAATACTCCGCTAGATGATCCCCTATATAACCCCCTTCAAGGAGTTCAGACTCTAGCTTAGATGTTACACCCTTGCCATTGGGAGTCCTGCCCTAAACTTGATTCCTTCTCAGCATTCTCTTTCTAATCTGAAAGACCACGCAGTTTAGGTTTTAGGGCTTTTAGTATAGCAGAGATTTACAAAATCAAGCGAATGGCCCCCTAAACCCTAACTCCAAGGCTCCTGAACTGTTATAGCCTTACTGTTTGGTGGTAGCATAGGAATTCGTGAATCCCTATAGCAACCACAAAGCGCAAATAATCTGGCAGTTCCCATTTCAATGAACTCCCGCACCCTACCAACAACCAACAGCTTCAGCCTAAAGCCTATGCATCCCCCAAAATGTCACCCCTTTATAGCCATTTATAGCCCCTTTAGGACCACTGCTCACTTCTCTGCCTCAAAACCCTCCCTAAACCCCAGACCCGGAATCCCGATACTTCCTTAAGCCCTAAGACCCTGATAATCCCTATACAACTCTAGCCTGCCCACGGCCGTCTCAGCCTAGCGGCTTTGTCTCGTGGGTCACGTAGGAGCCTCAGATTTGGGAGGACTTACTGCTGTAGTAGGGTTTATGGTACATGGGTCCATAAATGATCTCAAATTGGCACTACGGCACGAGGGATATTCAAGTATCACAAAGGGGTGGGGCCGAAGGGTGTCATTGACATTTCCGACGGGGCTAAGTAGCCTTAAGGGATGGACTAAGGGGCCTTGGGGAGCAAAAGCAGAATAATGGGGGGTCCTTTCATACATACCGCCCTTCCTGAGGTTCTGGACTTCCAAGTTCTAGGGATCTGGTAGGGGCTCTGAGGCGACCTTGCCGCCAAATTCTAGGCTTCTCAGGATTCGCAGCCGCGGCAGTAGCGGAAGGGGAAGGAAGTGGACTACACCCTATTGAAAGTCGAGGGTTCGGTGACGTTCATTTGGAGCGCCTTGTGACAAGGTGATAGGATAGGGTTTTGGAAGGGGGCACGCCAGAGTTCTCCATCATGTTACCTTCAGTCAGCTGCATGTGCACCCACCATGAACCCCGTAACCTCAAATGAGTAGAGTTGTTGGGCGGCTCCACCAAGCAAGATTGTAATCTGTATGTAAAATACTATACCCAAAAGGAGGGGAGAAACTTACTTGAGATTGAAAAGTATCCCCAAATACAATACTGCTCAAATGGCTATGAGCTCTCAGGGCGAAAGGGAGGAGCCTGGAAGACTGTTGCTGCATATTCCTTCCCAACCTAGTCCCTTGTTACCCCTGAGCCCTAAACCCTAAACCCTTACCCCTGAACCTCGCGCTGGCAAGATCGCCGCTGACCAAATACATGGGCGCTCGTGGGCCTCTGGCCTGGCACCATATCGAAGCTGCGGGCCTGGGAGGGTAAACTCCCAGGACAACCCCCCCGAAACCTTCAAGCAGCGCTGTCTACTCTAGAGCGCTCTTATAATTAGGACCCCCAACCCAGCCATTGAGAGGTCAGGGTTTCCAGAGGCGCAAAGGGGCCTTTTCTGGAGGTCTAGACTCCCATCACAACTTGTACAGATTCTTGTAGACCCCCGCCTCTCAGCTGCCTGAGGGCCTCCAAGGGTGCAGGACCCCCCAACCTTCCAAGCTTTCAGCCTCAGCCAAGGTTTCCCAACTCAAAGGTTTTGAATGGCCTTTGTGAGGTTCCCAAGAATTTCCAACCCAAAAGATCCACGTGTGGAGGCCAGCCAAGGCCTCCGCTACCCGTATGCGTTGCTCAAATCTCCAGTGCTGTCTACAGCAGCGACAAGGAGCGAACAGCAGACCTGGGGGAGAAAAACAACAAGGAGGCCCCCCTTGTTAGGGGGGTTTGGGGGGCAGGAACCCTAAACCCTAAATGAGCATAGTTTGGGTGGCTGGGGTGGGACTACTAAGCTGGGCAAGCGCTTGATAGGGTGCGCGCCCCTAAGTCTAAAGAAAAGGCGCACACCCCGCGCGCGTCCACTGATGCACACCCTTAACCTTGGGTCAATCCCCCACCCAGTAATGGGTACCACAAGGGACTACTGTAGGTATTTTAAAGCCCTATTAACTCCTTATTAAGGAGCCATTACTATAGGGGGGATTGACCTAACCTTAACCCTAAACCCTGAACCCTAAACAGTTAACCCTAATCAACCCTAAACTCAATCTTCGACTTAGGCCTGAACCCCAAACCCTCAGGAGCCACCAGCCCCAAACGCTGAACTCTACAGTCCCCCGTCTTAAGTAGATAGAATATAGCTTTGGATATATAGTATAATAAGATCCTCATATATCATATACCCAATATTCTATCTACTTAAGGGGGATTACAACCCCTAAGCCATGTGTTAGTGTTGCTTAGGTGAACCTGGCAAGGCTTGCAGTGCCAAGCTTAGAAATTCTAGGCTTAGGCTTGGACCTTGAGGGCCTATCATGCACACGGTTTAGGGTTTAGAGTTTAACCTATCTACTTCAAAATGGGCTCGTGTGAACTATAGCTATATACCGGTTATACAGGACCATATTGGTCATTATTCGGGTTTCTACAGTAAAGCCTTGAGTGCGAGATGGAGAAGATCCGGGAGGAGGAAGCAAGCCGCTTGTCGATTCCTCTTAAGTTCTTTCCCACGTTAGGTGTCCCCCTCCTGCACACCCTAAACCCCACACCCCAAACCCGACCCCAGCCACGTCTCAACCGGTAGGTTACATGCGAGGCGCCAAAATTGCGACCAACCACGCAGTGCCAGGTCGGGTTGTACTTCTTGTCGAACCTAATGTAGGGGCTTACGTGGTGTATTTAGGGTAATTACAGAACGAGAAGAGGTTTTTGTTGAAAAAAAGAAAAGTAGGCTAGGACTATGCAAGGATTGCAAGGAAATAATGCCGGCAATTCTTGAAGCTTCAACGGTAGCTCTTCTGGGGCACTGCATTGAAAATCGAACAGACAAGATTGAGCTGGATTCTGCCCCTCCCGATGCCCGACCTCCTCCCACTACTACTACGACGACTAAGCCAATTCCCCTTCCCGAAGTTCTTTCTAATCGGACCTTTTTTTACCCTGCTCCAGGTTTAGGAGTTCGGGTTGAGAGCAAGGGCTCAACAAAGTTTGGGCACGCGGAACATGCCGCAAGCTCCATACAAAAACTGACCTGTCCCGCCAAAAGGACATGAAAACCCACGTGGGCTCAGTGGCCACTTCAGCTTCCACATCGGCTTGGCAGAGGGAGTGTTTCACTCTTACAGGAGGAGCTGGCGCATCCATGTTCCAATTTCTCAAGATGTGTGGTTTGCATTGGCTTCGTCTGATGAACAGAAACGGAGACGCTTATCTTAGCTCACTTATCTTCAAGAAGCATCCCTGCGCATGTTGCTTGGTTTTGTAGTCCCGCCCTGGCCGCGTAAGGCTTCATAACGAAGCACTTGTTCAGAATCATGATGAAGGACGTTAATTCCATAATCCACATTTCAATGACCTCTGGAAGGGCGCCGTAATGGCTAGAGGGTCTCCCTTGCATGCAATCGCCTTACAACCCCTGAAAAGGTGTTGAGAAGCCCCATGGCGTAAACATCCGACAGTCTGAGCAGGTGGCTCCTTCTTGATGAATGCGGCGATGTCCTGGTCAACAGCAAGTATACAATGTGGTAGTCTCCATTCTCTTTTCCATTATCCCTAAATTCTTGGGCCTGTCTGCCACCTTGAAACCTCGCAGTTACACAGATTCCGAACTGGGACCCCCAAAGAAATCATCAGAAGCACAGCCCCATCAAGATTCTGCTCACGAACCGTGCTAGGGGCGGTAGCAAGACCCAGAAAGGCTAATTCAGAAAAGCTTGGCAACTCTGCATGGCTACTCTGGATTGCTGCTGCGGAACTTAAAAAGTTTATATAATGGGGGCACCATATCAATTGCTACATATACCCATTATCGCAACTTAATTTAAATTCCTTAACAGCAACCCAGTACTTTAAAAAGTCCCGGTCCTTCTCAATGTTGTACTTCTCCAGAGCCTGCGTGGCGCAGTCGATCGCATCCTGCAAATTGGGCAATGGAAGCTATTTTTCAAGTTTGGCATTTAACCATTATTATACAGCAGCAGTCCCTGCTTGGAACGCTACAAGGGACTTTAAGGCCCTAGCGTGCAATGTCCTGGTTGCTGAGCTCCGGAGCACAAAAAATCAAGCTTCCAGTTGCAATAGGGTTATATGAGCCCTGAAGGCTTAAGGCTACCTACCAGGCACCCAAGCTATAAAGCCCTACAGAAACCATCAACCCTAAACCCTGACACCTAAGCCCTAAACCGCAGACTTAATTCCTAAGCCCCCAAACCCTAAACCCTAAACCCTAAACCCCCAAACCCTAAACCCCCAAACCCTAAACCCCAAACCCTCAACCCCAAACCCTCAACCCCAAACCCTAAGATCTGCGGCCAAGCTGGGGCCTGCTGCATGTCCTCAGCCATGTCGGCATTCTTGATCACCTAAGCTCTCACAGGGTTCAAGGCTTCAGGGTCCCTTGTTGGATTCTTTCACATAAAGGGTTTGGGGTTTTGGGTTTAGGGTTCAGGGTTTAGAGTTTAGGGTTTGGGGTGTAGGGTTTAGGGTTTAGAATTAAGCGACCTCTTTGTGATGTAGTATATGAGAACTATTATCCGACAACGACCCGGCTCCTTCGAGGGCTTCGATTTAGGGAGTCCCTGTAGTAAGGACCCTATAGTATTTTGAGCTATAGTCTAAACTCCTAGTATCCCCCTTAGTAACCCCGAAAGTAGTCCCCGTGGCTCATTTTGAGGAGGGTATACGAGGACCCCTTTGAGGGTATGCCAGAGTGACTCTCACATGTGTACTATAGTCCAAACTCCTTAAAGGGGGGTTATGTGGGGGATTATATAGGGGACTACTATAGGGGTTATTACGGGGGATACTAGGAGTTTAGACTATAGCTCATATGAAGCTACCATCTTAGGGTTGGTGGGTATGGGATCGTCGG
>CAJNIZ010009581.1:0-13209 GCA_905231905.1 Symbiodinium pilosum
CCACACGGGGAGCTTTCGTGATATCCGTTGAGACCAGAATTTGCCCCAGAGGCGCTCGTAGCACGCTTGGAGGACTTCTGCCAGCTCGACAGCAGTCTGAAAGACTCCATTGTCCAGCCTTCAGCTGCTATGTAGGGGATAACGGAAAAGAAAATGGAAGCTGCTATATGATAGGGGTACATAGGGATTATGTCGGGGTTACACTGTTGTTATACTGCTGCGGGTTTGGGGGTTCAGGGTTTGGGGTTTAAGGTCATGTAAACCTGAATGTTTATGGCTCCATGAAGAATTTATAGGGATCTGGGGCACTAAGGAACAAAATTTGCTTTCAAACCTACGCCTGATTGGGGGGCTTCTCAACATGGAGGGATGGCCTCAACACAGGGACTCTTTTGAACTATCCTGCATGATCTGATACCTTGGGCATGATGGTAGCTTCGCATGCTGAGGTCGTGGAGAAATTTCTAGCACTCAGCGTTACTATCCCGTCTCGTGGAGACTCCAAGCACGGACCCCTGATTTTTAGAACCTCCTATACTAAGGGCTCGAATCCCTGAGATCATAGAGTACAAGCTCTTCACATCTTCACAACAAGCCGATTTCCCAAAGGAAGCTTGCAACTTCGGATCGTCAGCTTTGGAGCTCTGGAATCTGGCAATGCCATTATAACTTCAGAACTTGAAAGTATGCAAGTTTGGGACTGCTTGTATTTCAACCATCGTGTTGGTTTAAGGTCGGGTGAAATAAAATCGTTATAACTTGCCCAATACACCAGGCTATCAGATGTTGTGGAGCTTCGGTTTTGGCAGCGCGCGTACGGCAGCCTTTCAAGATAAAAGGCGGAAGATTTCATGTCTGCGAGACTGCCGGTGAGCAGTTGCATTTTCGGCTGAACCAAGTACGACTACATCCTTCTTGTAAAATGCCATAGTATATTGCTGACCGTGATAGCCCCATGTACAACGTTACTCGGGTATTGGCTGCGTCCTCTGCGCAAGGTCCCACCTGCAGGTCCCCTCTTTGAAGCGCCGAGACCCTTGGTCCACTTGACTAGTTGATCTGTTGTCGCCGAACCTACCCTTCAAGAACTTGCTGGCGCCTAGTAGGGAATATGGGAATACTTTATAAAGGGGCTATATACAGAAAAAAATCCCTTCTTCTACTAAGAACAAGTAAAATTGGAAACTATCAGGTGTTCTTGCTAGCCTGTCCTTAGGGGTAGAGAGGGTTAAGCCCTGGACTTTAAGCCCTGAGAATTGAACCCTGCAAGTCCCTCATCGTTTTTGGGCCCAGGTGCCAAAGGCGCAGGCGACGCGCCTTTGGCGCCGCAGCAACCTCAGCTGCAGGAACCGCTCATTCCCTCCTCCCAGAAACTTTAGTAGTAATAATAACTACAGTAATAGCAATGATAACAGAAGTAACCATAATACTAATGGTAAAAATACTAATAAGAGTTATAATAGGAAATCTAATCCCTATCCTCCCAAGAATAGCTATTTCCAATCAAGTAGGGAAATGCTTATTGTTGAGGGGGTGGGGGGGTTGATTGTAGGAGGGATTGTGCTGCTACGCATACGGAGACTACGACGGCGCATCTCGTCTGCACACAGACAACCCCAAGCCTTTCCCTAGAAGTCCAGGTACCCATATAGTAGGTCCTTGGGTTACAGATAGTATGAAATTATATAGGGTCTTAAGGACAACCCAATATATAGGTAGCTGGGCTTCTAGGGTTTGTTTAAGCCTAAACCCTGGTCCCTAAACCTTAAACCCCAAACCTTAGAATGCAGGTCATGGGACTTGGGAGCCTTATAGCCCTGCTTAGGTAGATAAGAGACTACATACTACTTCAGCATGCAAAACCCTAAACCTCCAGTTAGCCCATACATCCTATACACGCCCGAAAACCCTAAATCCCATCCCTAGCTCCTACACCCACTGAATATCCTTATAGTCCCCCTTAAGTGGATAGAATATGGCCTTGGCGCTATATTATAATAAGATCCCCATACACCCCATATTCTATCTACTTGAGGGGGAGTATAACTTCACAGCCCCCAACTTCTGCATCGTTGCCACCAAAGGAGGAGTGAGACTCAACAAAGGGCTTAGGGTTCAGGGCCATAGCTTGCTAATAGGGTTTACGGTTTAGGGAATAGAGGAATGCGGCCCTATGGTAACTGGCCCCTACATAACTCCCAAGAAGTCCCTACAAAATGTGGAGTGGTTCCGCGTTTCTTCTCCTTGCCTTCATTCCCTGCTGACTCTACACCATAACTCGGAGTTGATTTAGGAGGCTTCCATTTTCTTGTTTCACTTTCCTGCCTACCAGTCATCCAAACCCCCAAACCCAAATTCTGAGCCCTAAATAGTAGCTTTCATGTTCTTTTCCAATGCTTCATTCCCTACAAAGCCCTACTAGCCTCTGGTAAGCTATGCCCCAATATAGACCCCAATATCCTACAGCCCTTATTATAGGAATCCCCAAAAGGTAAGTCTGGATCCCTTCCCCCCCCCTACTGCCTGGGCTAACAGGTCGGTCCGGCCCAGGGAGGCATCCACGCGCAGCTCCGCAAAGGCAGGCTGGGCCAAGATGCGGTGGCTCTTAACTGGATTGCTGTTAAGGAACGCAAATCAAGTTACCGTAATGGGTATATATGGTAATTAATTAATCTGGTTTCCCCAAAATAGTACCTTAACTTAAGTTCCTTAACGGCAACCCAGTTCAGGGGTTTAGGGGTAAAGCTTTGAGGATAGGGTGTCGAGCTGAGGGTTTCGCGCCCTAGGGATCTAAAGCTTGTGGGGAGCTGTGGTCACAAAGGGAGAGTCCGTTTCTTCGGAAATTTGAAGACATGAATATTGGTTCGTCCGAAGAAATATGCGCGGATCTCTTTGATCAAGCCCTTTAACGCTGCCACGCCTGAAAGTAGTGGTCTCCCTTAAAATTGACATTCTTCACGTTGGAGGTACTACTTAAGTTGAATTCGGGATTAAGCTCGGGAATTGCTACCACAATTGCAACCGGAGGCTACCGATTCTGATCGGACAAGCTTCCATGCCAAGCACATGTACGTTGACCCTCGTGTTAGAATGCTCTCTTTCTCCGAACTATAGACTAGGATTCCTAGCATTGGGGTCACTGCTAGGTGGGCTTATGTGTGACGTAAGCGCTCTCCGACTGCGGAAAACCTCCATACAGCTGCCTTCAGACATCTGGATTTGTAAATCTAGGTACCAACTTCCGAATGCTTATCCCGCCTGTGAGTGCAACTGGGCAAGCAGGGCGTGCGCCGCCATGGTGCCACAGTTTAGAAAGGCTGCTGGGGCATGGACTTGCTCAGCAACTGTGTAAAGGGTTCAGGGTTTCAAGTGTTTAAGGGAGTTAGCAGTGTGGTTTGGGGAGTACGGAATGGAGGGCGGAGGGCGTTGGAGACTGTGTGTAAGGGGGAGTGGCTAAAGTTTTGTTGTTCTGGTTCTTGTTATTCTTGTTGTTGCTGCTGCTGTTGTTGAGGTTGAGGTTGAGGCTGTAGGGACTGGCTGGCTCTTTAGGCAGTAGAGACAGGAGCAGCTTGTCTCAAGCTTCGATCCAACATAAATGTCACCTGCAGCTGTTTTCATTACAACAACTTCCTCACGCATGTTGTTGCAGGAGTTGCAGGAACCAAGGACAGCACAAAAAGACAAGGCTTCTACTTGGCGGCTTGACTTACTGGTGGTTGGTAGGGAACAAGGGAATGTACTCCCTATATCATCCCTATATAATCTATTCCCTTATTCCCTACAAACCCCTAGTAGGTTGAAAGGTCTCCTATGTCCTATGTTTGGACCATCAGCTACTGCTCAAAAGCCATAGCTCTGGGAGTCTCGCGGAATGCCTTGTAGCTAGGACACGCCACGGGGATGATCTATGCTGCTAGCTACTAGGAACCGTAGATTCGAATTAGAAATCTGAACATCGCCCGAACAGTTCCCACCCGGCTAGCAGACGGCAAGTACAAGCGAAGGACTATACAGAAAAGCCTTTAACCAACTGGTTCGAACATGAGCCCCTTGGCTTGGGCCCTGGGCCTGTGAACGCTGCGGACTTCTTCTGGTTCTGTGTCACCAGCCTTTGCAGTGCGCGATGATAGCAATGACACTGGCAAAATTAAGGCTGGGCATCCTCTCTGCTGAGGACCTACCGAATACTAGGAGTTGCAGACCCGTTCCATGAGAACAAGGATGATAGCGTGAATCACAGATCGATCCAACCAACTAGTCAGGCCATGTTTCCACAAAAACGATGAAAACACTAGTCCTCCTGCTGCACCTCACATTCCTTCTTCTCGCCATGACTAGGGTGCTATAAGCCATGTTACCACTTCCACCATGCTGTCCTCTAGCATCATTGCCAATGCATGCAACTATCCCGCTGGCAAGAAGCACGCATGACTACAGGCAGACAAGGGCCCAGAATGTGGGCGTTGATCTAAAGGCCCTTTGAGAAATTTCTGTAGGATTCCTGTAGGTTCATAACGCAACATATAAAAGGAAACCATTTTCCATAGTGGCCATTTTGGGAACAGGACTTTTGATGAACTACCACATGCGTATTTGCATTCACCCAGCTGGCCTCCAAGGACATCAGGCTGCGAACGCAAGTTCCTAGCTGTTGGAGCACGGGTCCTGGCATCCAACGACAGGTCGGTGCTTGCACATGCAACCCAGACCAGGCTATACCCAGTGCAAGTTGAGAGTGCACAAGACCACATGCCAATCACAATCCAGCTTCGAAACCCTGACATCACAACCCCAGTCTACAAACGAGACCACAAACAAGCTACAGCTCAGAGGGTTGCAGGAAGAAAGCGCACGAAAGGATTGTTGCGGCAGAGGGAGGATTTCCAAATTCAGCGCTGCCTGCTGACTCATCCACCAGCACTGCAAGGTGTGAGGCAAATGCCTGGCCTCAACAGAGGGGCTGTGGGGCTCTCTCAAGGTCCCGCTTTGTGAATGAAGATTCGTGATTAGCGCGCAACATTGGCGTTCCCACGACTCGCATCAAGGAGTATAACCCTCCGCTGCTTAGTCTTGTCGGGGAATGAGTTGGGGAGACAGTTTTAGGCGCGTACTAAGGGAAGGGACTTCTAGTAAGATCCTGAAGCAGATAACCCAGGAGCCGCCATTCCTAACCCGTGAAACCCAGAACTCAGGGAAGCTGACTTACTTGTGCTCAGTTGGAATATGGGAATATATTATAAGGATCATATGGCTATTTCTCACAATTATGTGCCCCGTCTGGTTGTAGATTATATTACGACACCCAATATTTAGGGGTACCAAAATGGGATCCTAATTTTGGGAACTACCCACATAGGGATTACATTCCCTCATGCCCTACTAAACACCTAGCAAGCTTAGATTCATGCCTGCCGCAGTTTCCCTGGAGGGGGCAAGCAGGTGGCCCGCCAAAGCCGCGAGTAGGTACCTTCAAAACATGTAGCCCTAAGGGTCCAAGTACCTAAACAGTATGCCATTAGGATCCAAATTCGTTCCGATACGAGCTATAGTCTAAACTCCCAGTGTCCCACTTAATATCGCCTGTAGTAGTCCCTTGTAGAATCCCCGATAAAATCCCCCTGGAAGGAGTTTAGACTATGGCTCGTGTAGGTACTATGAGCCCTGATTACATCTTATTTAGGTATTTGGACGCTTAGGGTAGGGATTTCTCGAAGTAGGGTACAGTACCCGCAGGGGCCCCATAAGGGTAGGTGAGGATTATGGGAGGAGTATGGGAATTCTGCGAAACCCCCAAATCTAGACAAGGCATCCAGATTCCGATCCTGGGCTTTAGAGGCCATGGTTCAAGCTCCCTATATGCTTTAGGGTTTAGGCTTTAAGGCTGAGGGTTCAGGGTTTAGGTAGTGAAGTGGTAGTCCTGCAGAGTGTAACTGAAATCCTGTCTGGCACTCTTTTGCCTAAACTAGGGCCTAAACCCTAAATAGTAGTGTCCATTTTCTTTTCCATTATCCCTATATAACCCCTATATAACCCATTAAAATACCATAGTTTCCATTTTCTTTTCCATTATCCCTCTAGATCCTGTCGGCCCTCTTTTGGCTGGTACTGCTTGCAGGGCAGCTTGCCTCGGCGTGTGCAACGGCAATCTAGGAACGAAGCCGCAGTAGAATATTCACTACCTACTAGTCCTCCGAGGTGCAGCTACGATTTGCGCGAAACTTCTGCAAAATGCCTACCTAAACCCCACAAGTATGTAGAATAATGGCCCTAAACCCATAATAATGGCCTTTAAGGGCCATTATTTTACCTACTTTTAGGGTCTAGGTAACTCTTTCTATCTTCACCCCCCTTGAGGACCAGTGGACTAGGCTTTAGCCGCAGTATTCCTGCAGGGCCACAGCTGACCTGCAGTGCACATTTGGGAATTTCCAAGAATCAGAAGTTTAGGGTTTAGGGTTTAGTCTCCTGCGAGTGGAAGCCCCTTCCTCCATGTTACCGCGGAACATTATGGGGATTACTATATGGACTATGCAGGGATCATCTGAAGATTATGCAGGGTTCAGGGTTCAGCTATATTTCCCTTGAGAGTCAACTGAGAAAACATTTAACATGAAATGGAAGCTGGAATTACTTATTATGTCGGGCAACAGCAACCTAAAACAAGGTGGCTGTGATAATCACGATCATGACAAGATTTCCGATTTTTGGAAACTCCCAACTGATAATACTACAGAGTAAGTGTAACATTCCTTCCGTCCCAGGCCAGACTTTGTTTGCATGCTTCAAGCGGAGGGTCACTGTCAGAATGCTAAGCTTTCCGGTGCAAGGTAGGGAATGCAGAAATGAATCAGGAACTAAACCCTAAACCCTAAACCCTAGATGTCCGGACTGTTTGGCAGGGATGAATGTCTATCATGGCCGCATATCCACTGACAGGGATCCCATAGCTCCTGGTTTAGGGCTTGAGGGTTTAGGGTTTAGGGTTTAGGGTTTAGGTTTAGGGTTTAGGGGTACTTTTTTGGGCGGGGGTCCCCTTAATAAGGATTATAGAATATTGGGGCATATATTGGGGTCCCCCTATTCAGAGAAACTACCATTTGTGCTTTCAGAATACGTTAGGTGGACCCCCACCCAGTAATAGTGACCATAAGGGACAATAAGGATCACATTAGGGTCCTCTTATATTCCCATTATACCACAATTACAGGGTGGGGGGTCCTCCAAAAGAATACCCTAAGCCCTAAACCCTAAACCCTAAACCCTAAGCCCTAAACCCTAAACCCTAAACCCTTAACCCTAAACCCTTAACCCTAAACCCTCAGGGACAGAAGCACGCCGGAGATCCAGCTGCTTGCGAGGCCCTTCTGCGGTGAGTAGCTGCCAGAAACGCAGCTAACCTAGGGGCTTGGTTTAGGGTTTAGGGTTCAGGGTTTAGGGTTAAAGGTTTAGGGTTCAGGGTTTAGGGATAAGGGTTTAAGGTTCAGGGTTTTGGGTTTAGGGGGGCTAATATGCATAGTTAATAATTCAAGGCTATAACGGAACAACATTGGTAGTTGTTCAGGCTTCTACAAAGACGAAATCAAGCCACAGCAAAAGCTAGCACGTAGGTTACCGGTGCAGGGTTTGGGTGTAGAATTCAAGGTTGGCTCTACCAAAGAACATCTGACATGTTTCCATCTGAATCGAGTTCGCCGTTAAGGAACTTAGATTCAGTTACTATATTGGGGAGACCATATGAATTGCTATATATACCAGTTCTGGTAACTTACTATATTTCTATATATATATACCAGCTATGGTAACTTCATTTGCACCCAGTAATGTACTTGTGCGCCAGCCACCCACGGGAGCCCAGTGGCTCCTCAAGGCGGCCTCTTTGCAAACTGGGGTTTTCATATGCTGTGCAAGGAACCTGAACTACCCCTAGAAGCCCAGTTACCTACATATTGGGGTCCTGTCATTGGTTCCCTATATAAACTTATACTATCTATAACCCAGGAACCTACTATATGTGTACCTGGGCTTCTAGGGTACCACCAGCAACGGCACCGCCGCAAAGTACCCAAACCCATAGACTCTGCCATAGACCCTCAATGGAACTCGGAAAGCTCAAAGGTGTTTCGTAGAAACAACGGCGGTGCCCTGCTCTTTCGCCTGAATTCAAAACTCGCGCGGCAGCCCCTGCCCTCGGGCAGTCACGTGGAGGGTTATCAAAATTGTAAACACAGTTTAGGGTTGAGGGCTGGGGCCTGCATGATAAGGATCTAGGGGAATCCTCTAACTCGAGAAATACTCCAAAGATGCTTTCTCGCGCCAGCATCCAGGCTTGCCAGGAACGAATATACTCGAGGAGTATATATTCTAAACACTATACACCGTATATCCCCATATACACAGATACGTGAAAATTTATGTATGTAGGTGTACTTTATGTACACATAGCTAGATGCATGTATAGAGCCGCTGTGTAGTCGGATCTTATCTAAGCAGTACCTTTTGGTTCAGAAGCCAGATCTGACTCTAAAGGACCCCGCATCCGCACTGATACTTTCTCATGGTTCAGCCGCACATACATATAACACATCCATCTCATTGGATAATATTAGGGCTAAATTTGGGTTATATGGGAGATAATGGAAAAGAACATGGTTCATAATGGTGTATATAGGGTTTAGGGTTCGAGGGTCTTTAGGAGCCCCCATGTAACTACTGTAGAAGCCTGGAAAATGTCCAACATTACGCCTGTGTAACAATCATATACCTAAAGTAGCCCTACTGCTGATACTAGAACTCCTGCATGATCTCAGTATACTATAACACCATAACTCCCAAAATATAAGGTACTACGGGGTCATGCATGATTCTTAGCATCTATTCTTAGCATCTAGCGTCGGACTCTAGGCCCCTGACAGGTACCTACTGCCTGTAGGGGCCAAAAAACAGAAGCAAATAGATAGATAGGAATATCCCATTTAAGATCCCTTTATAACTGACCCCAGAAGGTAGGGATACGGTCGATGGAGGAAATCTTTCGCCACTTGGAATCCCAGAACTTGAAATTATCGGGGGTGAGTTTAGGGTTTATAGTCCCCCTTAAGTAGATAGAATATGGCATTGGGTATATTATGATAAGATCCCCATATACCCCATATTCTATCTACTTAAGGGTAGGGGTATAGGATATCTCGGGTGGTGACGGCTTCCTCTAGCAACAGTATCCATCGAAAAGCTTATGCTTATGCTGCACCCCTAAACTCTAAACCCTAAACCCTAAACCCCTACACTCTGAACCCTAAACTCTGAACCCTAAAACCCTAAAACTCTAAACCCCTAAACCCCTAAACCCTACCCTGGGCCGGGGGGAGGCCGGAAGGTCTGCCGCTCACTTTCTGCTTTCAAGTTCCTGGCTTCGTAGGGGATATATTGGGGATATATTGGGATGGAAACTACTATTTAGGGCTTAGGGTGCTTAGGTGTTTGGCTGTCAGATGTTAGGTGTAGAGTTCGGCAATTTGTCGGGCAAGTGTTCGTCATTGCTGTTGCAGGGCAGGGTGAGAAGTTTCCCTCAACCCCTGTTGCCCTCGGACCTCTTGTGTAGCTCAATCCTAAACCATAAACCCTGAACCAAAGGCCGTAAACTCAATAGGGAAGCACGCCCGCCGGGCGCCATCAGGACTAGCGTTGACCAGTGAATCCCCTCCCCGTAATATGAAACCCCTTACCCCCCACCCCCTAATACTGGGGTGGGTTTAGGGTTTAGGATTTAAGGTTTAGGGAATCCCCCCGAATATCAAATTAATCCGTTGGGAATATCTAATGTTAGGGGGGGAGTTCAAGGTTAGGGGGGATTACTAAGAATGACAAACCATAGCACCATGGAAGAGCAGCTGGTTGTTCGGGGTGTTGAGGTCTAAGACCCTCTTGCCTGTCAATCACTGTCAGTTTGCACAGGTTCCAAAAATATGTGCCCTTGTAGATTGATATAATTGATGGAATAGGCTTGAATGAGTCCAAGGGCTGCTTCTGCATTTCGCAAGACCGCATCCATGAACCCCTCAGTGCGACGTGACCTACACGAATGAGTTCTTCCAGCGGTTAGAGACCTGGTGGATCCTACAATTTCCAAGCTCTCCATTTCACAGCGCCAAGATGTCTTAAAACCATCCTGTCCCACCTGGATACCGCACCGTTGTCATGTTGATCTCCAAGCTTAGTTGAAGTTTTCGCGGCGGCTCCTGCCAGGGTGGTGCTGATGTTCATCACCTACGCAGCCGGTAATCGCTACTTTTCCTGCTTTGTAGTACACCTGGCCTACGAAAATCAAGCATTGCAACTTAGATGTGTTTCTCACACAGAGCGATTTACACTGGAATCGGGTCCTCATTTCCCTTGACTAAAGCATCAACAAAGCTGGGCTATGCTGGGCTCAGGGGTAAAGCGCCTCGGCGCCGGGCTGCGGGATCTGGAGTCCGAGGAGCTGTGGCGTCGCTTGCGGGGGTTCTCGCGCTCATGCCTTGACATCAAAGGTGCTCACAATTCTAAAGCTGACAGGTGGCCGTTCGCAACATGCTTGTCAGCCAAGCGGCCGCATAAACAGCTCACGAGCCGTCAGGTGGCGATTGCCACCATTGCTAATGTCATCACCTCGTGTGTCCCCTCCGAAGCGATCACCTTTGCCGCCCTTGCCCTTACCGCCGCCGCCACGGTCATCTCGGCGGTCATCCCGGCGGTCATCTCGGCGGTCATAGTCGCGATCACGGCGATCATCGCGGCGGTCGTAGTCCCTGCGATCGTCTCGGCGATCGTCACGGCGATCGTAGCCTCCACGACGATCATCGCGGTCGTAGCCACGTCCGCCACCGCCCCCGCCGCCACCACCCTCCAGGGAGACATTCACGGCCCGCATCTTGCCCTTGCGATCGTCGTACTCTGCATCGAAGCGCACGTTGTCTCCCTTGCCGAGGCCCTTGCACCCTTGCAAGGAGGACGTGTGGCAGAACAAATCTTCGCTTCCATCATCCGGGCCTGCACCAAACATGCAGAGCAAAGTGAACAAAGCAAGAGTTCAGCACGAGTCCCAGACATGGCACAACCGCGGCCGCGCCTATGAAGCCAAAGCCCTTGTCGTCATTCCAGTTCTTCACAACGCCTGACTTGGACATGTCTCCTGCAGAAAAGGCTAGGCAAGCGCACCACAGGTGTGCAGGAGCTGTTGACACTTTGAGCTTTCTGGTGTCCTGGCAGTGGCGGGCGCGAAGATAACGCAAACTATGCCCCTTTGCTCCCTGTTGAGCTGACAGTCGCAAAAGGAAGAAGCATGTTCACTGTTCACTGCATTCAAATGCATGCAGGCTACACTCGTCGAGTATGCACCCCGTGCCACCAAGTCACGTACCCGCAACTCTGCAAATAGATAGCTGCCTACTGCATCTTGTAGATTCTAGCTTGACGCCCCTCCATGTTGATAGGATGACGGTGAACATTTAGTTTCTAGCAGGACCTTCAGGAACCTTGTGTTTAGTGGCCACACTCCACTATAGAGCTTGACCATCCACTGCAGCTATTTTGCCCTGGCTGGCAGTCACCTCAGCTGTACCTCTACTGCCGCTCAAGCGAAGTTGTCTCGCCGGACCCTGACGCTGTTGGCACTGGGGGCATGTTTGGATGAAGTTGTGTAAATGGCTTAGGTTTTCAGTTTAGGGCAAGCGTTCCAAGGATGCATGGATCCAAAAAGCCCTAATCAAGCTTGCCTGAGGTGCGGGGAGCGCACTTTCGGTGGGAGGTTCTGTTGCTTTCGGATACTCATTTTTCAGGGGTCGACATGGCAAGAATCAAAGGCCCTAAACATGGTTGCGGGAGTGCCCCTTCGCGGGAAAAAGAACCAAACAAATGCAAATGCCACAACTGTGGCGAAGATTGGCGCCAGCTTCTCACTCAACCTACACGACCATAGCGTCTAGGAAAATGATTACCTAAGCAAGACCAATGTGCAATGTCCCCATGGTTGGCGCGGCGACTTGCCCAAGAGAAGCAAACACATGCAACCTCGCAGCATTGTGCAGGTATGGGACTAAAGCCTAGACCCTGAAAATCTTCAGATACTGGTCTACAAGTCAACCCTTTGTCAGAATGTCACAGGTTTAACATGTCATAGAGCCCTAAACCCTAACCCCTAAGCCCACTCACAAGCTAAAAATTCAGCCAGGCTGCTCCATTAAGATCCTGAGCGTGCATAATGGGGGGGGGGGGATTCCAATTTGTTGCGCGGGCAACGGTTTAGGGTTCAGGCTTCAGGGTTTAGGGTTTAGGAATGAAGAATGAAAAACAATACGGAAACTACTATAAGGAAGAATCAAATGGACAAGAAAATTGAAAGTTCATGGGAACAAGGGCTATGTGATGTTGGGATGATACAGGGGCATGTATGTATATGTATATACATATATACATATATAGATTTATAGGAATAGAGCATGGAAACTGCTGCATTAATAGGGGCTCCCAGGGGCTATCACAGTGATCCGTTCTCCCCTCTGACAACCAGTAGGAGCACATACTATAAGGCCTCGAAAAAGTATCAAGAACGGAAGACGAGATGGAAGAAAGGAAAATGACTTGGAATCATGGTTTGCGTAGCAGTTATTGATAGGAGTTATCCTGAATGACTACCCGTATGATGTTGAGATCTATTTGAGGTGTCTAGTTGAGGTATCGAATATTAGAATTCTACACGGAATGTGGGACCGTAATATTGACAATTAGGCCCCTACATTACAGGCTGCGAAGAAGTCATCATCTAAAGCAGGAACGATCATGCTCTCTAAAATGGCATTGTACTTACATGCATCTTACTGATGTGAATATGCATCGACATGATGGCTTCACGTCCTCCAGAAAGAGCCCCTGTAACCCGATCCATGATGGAAGTACAATCCAGATCTCTCCATACCCCTAGTACTTCAAGATGGTAAAACCCAAAACCCGAAATCTTAAATTCTATACCCTGAGCCCTAAACCCTAACTCCCAAACGTAAATCCTCTACAGCCCTGTGCCCTAGACCCTAAACCCTAAGCCCTAAACCCCAAACCCTAAATCCCAAACCTAAATCCTCTACTCTCAGCCCTATACCCTACACCCTTAACTCAAAATCCTAAAAACCCATCATCCAGAAGGCCAGGTCTCGTGGTGTTCGAGACCATCTCGTTAGC
>CAJNIZ010009583.1:0-13208 GCA_905231905.1 Symbiodinium pilosum
AGCAAAAACAAAAACACGCCCCCGCCCAAACAGCAAAAAAAAATACACCCGAAAAGCCCAAACAACAAAAAATACCAGACAGCAAAAAAAAACACTCTTACCGGTCCATCCGCTATAATTATGAACGCTATCGTGCGCCCGCCTCGGCTGGCGGGGCGCAGAGCACACAAATAGGTCATGATATGTAGTTGACACGTAGGCTTTAGGGTTTAGGGAGTAACGGAGGCAAGCACTTCAGACGTGTTCGTTGCATGCCTTTTCCAGCATTCATGCAGGGGGTTGGCTGAGCATAGTCCATCAGCCTTTGGTGAGGGAGTCACCTTTAAACGGGGCAGAAAGGGTGGGGGGAGGGGAGCAGGAAAAATGCTTGCTGCCGCGTATTACGAAAGCCGCGAACCTGGAATTTCACGTGGGCTGGCCAGGCTGGGCTAGGCCACCCACCATGGGAGGGGGGGGGGGGCAGGGAGAGAGCTGGTCTGCAAAGGGTAGAAGGGTTTTTTAAGGTTCCAAACGCCTTGAGGCTGCATAACCTAGGCGAATACTAACGGTATTTGGGCCCGAAGACCCTGTTATTTGAGTCCTTGGACCCTTAGGGAAGATCTGAGTTCTACTTCGCAACAGGAACCGACATGAAGACTGGCGTTCGGGACTGGCATTCTGGGACAACTATGCTGGGCAATGTAAAGCAACCTCACCCGACCTGACCTTAGGTTTATGTCGGGAATAGTACCAACATGGCCTTAAATTGGGAATTGAAACTATTCTAAATTACCCTGCTATGGGAACTAACTCGCAGCCACGTCGTCATCATCATCGTCATCATCATCACCATCACCATCATCATCATCATCATCATCATCATCAATGCCGTCACCATCATCATACTGTAGGATCCAACATTCCTCTCTTGTGGAGTTTTGGGAAAAGTCCTGATATCATCATGAAGAGGGGGGTCCGACAATCCCTTTATGATCCCCATATATCCATTGGGTGCAGTAGGCCGCCCCTCACAGCCGTTTACTCTAAACCCTCATGCAGAAGAATTCTAGAAAAAACAATCGAAACCACTAAACCTTAAACCCAATCACCTTATTGTACATCTGCAGGCCCCTGCCTGAAAACTTAAGCCCTAGACCCTACAACCTCAAACACAAACCACCTCCAGGCGCGTGTGAGAAGGGCAGTCAATGGCAACGCGCTCTTGTCCTGCTCCAGGAGATATGAGCTACAGTCTAAACTCCTTAAAGGGGGTTATATAGGGGATTATATAGGGGACTACTATAGGGGTTTTTAAGGGTACTAGGAGTTTAGACAGTAGCTCATATGTTTTTAGGGTTTAGGGCTTATTTTTGTTTGAGCTTGAGGTCCAGGTGTATGGCTTAGAGCCCGGGGGTTCAGGGTTTTGGGCTTCGGGGCTGGAGCTTCAGGTTAAGAAGTACAGGTTTAGGGTTTGTATTAAGTGGACCCCCCGCCCTGTAATCGTGGTATAATAGGAATATAAGAGGACCTTTATATAGTTACTAGTATCCCTTATAGTCACTATTACAGGGTGGGGGGTCCTCCTAAGGTTTGCATGTAATGTATGGGTGGCCGTCGGAACTACAGAAGCTATTAGCGCCTCTTGCAGCGCACGGCCCAAAGTGGTACGGTGGATACTAAACATCCTGCATGCCCTAAGTACCATATACCTTGGGAATTATAGTACTATAGTATATTGAGGTCATGCAGGATTTCTTGTATCAACAGTAGGTGCCGAGTTAAGAGGCATGATCCACGCTAGTCACCCAAACCCTTTACCCGAAAACCCCAAAACCCTTCTGCGGTAGAATCCTAACTTCTGGGCAAACAAACTATAGCGACCTTACCCAACCAAGTACGTAGTGCTTTATATAGAATACCCAGAGGGTCCATACATACAATTATTCAGGAATTAGGCCTCAAAATGCCATTCTTTCGAAGGAATTATGGGTCCCAATGCCCTAATGGTTGTATATGTGGACCCTCTGGGATAGAACGCCAAACTGCCTTGTTCTCAACCTCCAAGTTTCTTTGACAGAAAACTCCAAACCCAAATCCCAAACCCCGTTCGAAAATAGCCAGTAACTCTGCGCATCTCAAACCCTAAGGCTCTTGGGACTCATAATATAAGGGTTCTGGGCCCAAAGACCATACTACACAAGGCTTTTGGGCTATCTTGAGCCTTGGGGAAAGAATCCCCTGCGTTGAAAAGACTACTACCCACAGGTCCCTGTACACAATAGTTGGGTCACTTTAATGGTTTATGGCTCAGGGTTCAGGGTTCGGGGTCTAGGATTTGGTGTTTGGGGTTCAGGGTCCATGTGCCCAATAACACTGGGTTGCTGTCAAGGAAGTTAAATTAAGTTACCACAATAAGAGGAAATCGCCAAGAATAGGATTCCTTGCTATAGCAACTTAATCCTAAACCCTAAATCCTAAACTCCAAACCCCTAAACCCTGGGGTAAGACCAATGCTCATCTACAGGAGATGATGCAGAATCGGAGGAGGCTGTCGCTGTAACTTGTCCACGACTACTCATGGACATGATTCAACTTGCTTAGGCCCACACTAAACCCTAAAATCTAAAACCATTCGTCTAATGAGAACCCATGGGTCGAGGCGCATACATATCGCCTGCCGGGTGGGGTCCCCTGGTTACATACCTATGCAGGGTGTTGATGATTTAAAGAGTTGAGGGCTGAGGGTATAGGTCCCAAATCTACATTTTGTGGAACGATTATGAATGTATGCATGAGACTCTAGTGTATTACGGTCATGCAGGAATTTTATAAATGCTGGAATCCGTAACTCCCCCCACCCCGCCAATATGCGCCATCCCCAAGCCATTAAGTCCTAACAAGCCCGAATAGTTTCCCAGAATCCCAAAAGCCCCCTTTACAGCCCTCTGCAATTCCCGCAACGTTGAGTTTGCAGGATGTATAAGACCTTTCAACGGTGGCACTTCGCTCTTAGAAATTAGGGTTTGTGCATCCTAGCAATAAGCTTGAAAGGATGGGTGACATCACCACTGCTGCTCATGTGTATGCATCCAAATTGGCTTGCGGTATCAACGAAATTCTTGGGCCTCGTAGATATTGGGTTGGCAGATATCTGAGGCTAGAAGGAGTGGTCAATGGGCCTCTAGTATGGGTCCTTAATCCTGGAGTGTGTATGTACTTTGTGTGGACTATGTGTATCCTGAAGAGCCCTATAGGCGGCCCAATGAACTTAGGGGGCCTACAAAAAGAGCATCTACTTACTGCCTTTAATCAATTCCTTTGAGGGTTTTTTGTAATTTGGAAATCTCAACGATCTACTTCCTATTGGCCACCTGCATGGGATATACTTGGGATCTTCAGAGGTTCCTACTGCATGTGGGTATCTGCGTCACGGGCATAAAAGTTCAAAAGCCTTGGACCCTTAAACCCGATACCCTGAACCTTAAAAGGGTTTACGGTTTTAGTGTTCCATAGGTTTCCAAGCTACCAGTCCCCAAGTGGTAGTCTCCCAGAAAATCCGAAAATCTAGCCACACGGTGTAGGGTTCAGGAACCAATATTTTGAGTGTAGGGTCTTTAGATTTTCGAGTTTAGGGGTTTAGACGCGCCATCTTTATGCATCATTGTTTCCTATTGCAGAGGGTTCTTTTTATGTATTCCCAATTACCACAGCTTTTTGTTATAAGGATTCCCAACAAGGGTCCCTTAATTGATGGACACTAGCAGCTATGTTTAAAAAACGGTGGCCTCTCATCAGAGTGATTATGTCCAGGATCCTGATGTATGGTGTAGGGTCCACGGGCACGATGGAGATTGCAGTCATTTCGCATGGAGGCTACCGGTGTTCCACATTAGTTTTTGGGGCAGGGCACCTTGTAAACCCTTAACCCTAAACCCTAAACGCCCTGACCCCAAACCATATTGGGGTTACATTGGGGTTATAGAAGGTTATATTGGAATTTTGTTGGAGTTATATTAAGGGTATATTGGGGTTATATTTGGACCCCAAACCTTAAAAGGTAAAACGCTCCAGACTTGTGCCAAGGATTCCATGTAGCGCTGCCATCTCAGCATGCGAGTGGCCTGCCTGCAGCTTCGAGACATGAACATTTTGTTTCTCCATACTGGCGGTAGTTGAAGTTTTTTTTTGTAGAAGTATGGTATTCCCCGAAATTCCATGTACCAATACAATACTTACTTGTGGCCGAAAGGGGCCGAAGCTATCTTCTTAAGAAGCGCTCGATATAGCTACCTACAGCCTCCCTTGGTACTGCGGGCAAAAAAGTTGAGAGATTGTACTGGAGATTGTTGCCTGAAAGCTCAAAGTCAAATGGAGACTATGGTATTTTAGAGTCGAGCTTAATGGTAGTAAGTACGGAATAAGGAGACATCAGCGGCAATGGAAGGTCTTATGTTGTTGAGATGGACATGGTGGCTTTGATAGGGATCCATTCCCCAATTGCCTAACAACTGGCAAGCTACCGGTGCTTCACGGGAGAGGGGGAGTGGTTCCCTATGCTCTCTTTTGCAGTGCATATATATATATAAACCCTAAACCCTAAACCCTAAACCTAAACCCTAAACCCTAAACCCTAACTTGTATAACGGTAGCTTTGTTCATCCGCTTTGGTTTGGGAATTTTGGTTTAGGGTAGAGGCTAGGGGTGGCCGTGCTTCCTACGTGTATATGACATTCCTGAACCCCAAAAGTGTGTAAAATAATGGCCTTTTGGGCTATTATTATGGATTTAGGGCTATTATTTTACATACTTTTAGGGTTCAGGTACTTGTTTATATGCCCCGTAGGCATGCATTTACCATCTATACACAGAGTTTTGCAAGGTAGCATGACTGAGAGCTTTCAGTGAGAAACTGCATCTCTAGAATCCTTATGCTGCCCCGAACCATGAAATGAAGACCTCATGCTTACCCTAGGATTCTGTTTGGGTCGTCTTTGTAAGAGTTGGGATTACCAAAGTCCCCTTTTTGTGTAAGGGGTCGGAGGAGACCTAAGCCGTACCTCACCTTAAGCCAACAAGATTAGATGGGTTAATTCAGCCAGCCCCTTATACTGCCCTCCCTAAGGTTCTCCCTTACTTAGCGTCAAATATTCCTAATGATCCCTGGATATCCTCTAAGCCCTAAATCCTAACTCTTAAAGCCTAAGCTTTACACTCTACGTCCTAAATCCTGAACCGTAAGCACTAAGCCCTAAGCCCTCAACCCTAAATCCTGAACCTTAAGCTCTGGACCCTATACCTTAAATCCTAAACCCTAAGTGCTCAACCTTCAACCCTAAGACTAGACCCTAAATCCTAAAAATGCAAAGTCCACCCTAAATCCTATGTACTAAGGCCGTATAAACCTTAAATCCTAGACCCTAAATCCTAAATCTTAAATCCCAAATGCAAAGTCCACCCTAAATCCTAACTCCGAAGGCCTTATAAATCTTGAATCCTCAACCCTGAACCCAAAACCCTAAATCAGGAAGTCGGGCCGGTGGGAGATGGCTCTGGCGTTGCTCTGGAGCATGGAGAAGAGAAACCTTCACGCAATCAACTTGCTTGATGTTTAGGGTTTAGGGTTTAGGCTGCAGTTTAGGGTTCAAAGTTTAAGGTTTAGGGTTGGATGATTCAAGTACTCAAATTACCTGGCTTTAGGTCCCGAATACATAATCTGAATGGGCTTTATTACTTAAACCCTAATGTTTGAGTACCTGGACCTCAGGGTTAGTAGAGGATGAAGGGACGGAAAAGCAAACTAATGTTTTTCTCTTAAAAAAAACATTTTCTAGGGGCTGGTATATACAGGGCTCCCTTGTTTCATTCTAGACCCTAAACCCTAAACGAAAGGCCTTCTTTGCTAATGTAACAAGCAGTAAGTCAGTCAGGGGAATGTATTTGTTTGTTTGCACTGTGTTGGGGCTGAGGGTTAAGAGGGCTTTGCCCCAGCTGAGTGGTGTTTAATTTGGGAATCAATATTCCCCGATGTAGAGTTAAGAGTTTTCTCTTTTTTGGGTGTGTATAGTATCTTGCATAGGGAATATAATCTTACTCGGTTCAACCACACAAAAACGCTACTCAACGGCGTGCCACGTAGGTATGATGCAGTAACAAACTGGAACTAATGCTACTTTACCATCTTTCCAGGTACTGAGGTAGGGGAATACCAAAGTGCCAGCTTGCCCGCCTTTTGCTGTATCTGGTGATTCTTAATCCTTGTTGGGGTAGGGCTTGGATGGCTTCAGCTTCATGGCTCAGTACTCTTCCCCAACCTATAGCCCATAGAGCGCCTTGTAAAAAGAATTACAGTCCTGTTATGACCCTTGTCGGGGTTATCTGCTGTTCTTGGGGAGGTTAGCTTTGCCAACAGAACTGCGCTTTCGGATTGTGCTTGCAAGTTTCCCCGAGAGCGCACGGACCAAGATGCTGGGGTCTTTAAAAGCCATTGTTTGGGGGATACGTTCCAACTACTTAGGGGCAAACCAACCCAAGTTGCCAACCAGGTCATCTCCTGTAATGTATAGACCCTCAAAATGCTCAAAATGGCAAAGACCAAGATTTCGTGATCTGCTTACTTGACCAAAACCCATACATATCTGTGGCTATACCGTCATACACCCTCTTGAAAATACCTGGCCTTTCATCCCTAAACCCTGAACTCTAAACTCTAAACTCGACACCCTAAACCCTAAACCCTAAATCCTAAACCCTAAACCAACCCAAGGCAAAGTGGACGCTGATGTCATTGCATATAACGCTGCCATAAGCAGCTGCGAGATGCTCGCCCCATCATGAGGTTTAGGGTTCAGGGTTTAGGGTTTAGGGTTTAAGGTTAAGGGTTTAGGGTCCAGAGTTTAGGGTTTAGGGTTTAGGATTTCAAGTTTAGGGGTTTAGGGTTTAGGATTTGGGGTTTAGGGGCTTAGAGTTCAGGGTTTAAAGATTCGGGCTCAGACAAATAAAAAGTTGCTGCGTCGCCCCAGCCTGCAAAATCTGGACCTACAGCTATCGTGTGATCACAGTAGGGTCCGTATTTCACACTTGCTAAAAATTACGAAGCTACATTCATGCTGGGCAGCTCTGAGATACAAAGCCCCATGCATCAACATGGTCTAGAGTTTAGGGTTATGAGCTGGAAACTTTGTCTTGCCTGCCATTTTGTACATGCATGTTGGTGCACATAAACCTTCAGCTGCTAACAGTCTCTTATACCGTAAGCCCTAAACGCTGGTCCTTAACCTTTAATGAAGCTAAACCCATCTTCCAAACCAGCCAAATGTAAACAGGGGCGGGATCCGCGCAGAATTGTAGCAAAACTTTTGGTGATTCCTTCTGCGGGATGCCTTACATCATGGGTTCGGGGTTTGGGGTTTGGTTTCAGAGTCTAGGGTTTAGTGTCCAGGGTGTAGGTTTTAGAGCCTAGAATCCGGGGTCGAGGGTTTAGAGTTTAGGGTTTAGGGTTTCCCCTACTAGCTCCTCCATACTACTGTGGATGGAGGAAGTCTTGCACTAAAAGCACTGTAATTTCCATTGTTGAGGCTATATAGACTGGTCAAGATCTCTTCCATCCATACTACGCCTGAGGTCCGCCCTGAATCTTGATTGAGCTCCTCTAGCCCCCACCCAAGGCCCCCCGTCAATTGAGCCATATTCTAAACTCCTTACAGGGGGTTATATAGGGGAGTGTATAGGGGACGACTATAGGGCTTATTGAGGGGGATACTAGGAGTTTACACTATAGCTCAATTAGCTTCAGCTGACCCTGAATAAGATTGATTCAGGGGATCCTTCGGATGTATAAGCCCACGATTAGGAAGATAGGATTGCAGGGACTGCAGCATTGCAGATGCCTGAAGAGATAGCAAAATCCTCCGCCCTCTGTGTGCCTTGAAGGCTTAGGGTTTAGGGTTCAGGGTTTAGGGACTATATACCCTATACCCTAAACCCTGGAACCCTAAACCCTAAACCCTGTACCACATGGAACCCCAAAAGACAGTGTTCTTCGAGCACCTGTAGTAGTAGACCGGGCACGGCATGGGGAAGCTAGAAGGGAGCTTCCCAAAAATTAGGGGTACCATTTTGGGGGTCCCCATAATAAGGACTATGGTATTTTAGGGTCTATATTGCGTCCTTATTTTGGGAAACTACCAGATGAAAGTTGCAGGGACCCGTTGCTGACTCAATAAGCAGCACGTCTTATGCAGGCTTGCAGTCTCAAATAATGAAAACATGTTACCAGTTTAGGGTTTAGGGGCCCAGGGTTGTTACACATCGGCCTTTTAACAGCCTTGCCATATTTCCTAAAGCGCCCTAGTATATTATGTGCTAACATGTTTTGCAAAAATGGGCCCGATGGGTATGAAGCTGCCAAATTGCTGAGTTCAGGAAAGCTTCTGTCTGGGAGACAGCTCTTGTCCTGCCACTTGGAACGCGGTTATAGGGTTAAGGATTTAGGGCTTAGGGATCCCTGGTTTAGGGTTCAGGGGTTTAGGGTTTAGGGATCAGGGGTTTAGGGTTCTGTTGTTTAGGGTTGAGGGGGGTTAGGGTTTTAGGGTTTGGGGTTTAGGGGCTTAGGGTCTGCAGGATGTGTGGGCAATTTACGAGAACTAGGACGCTGATCCAGAATTTCGCTTGCTGCATCAGCTTTTTTGCTAAGAGCTCGTGAATTATGCTGCCAAAGCTAAACCCTAACCCCCAAAACCCTACACCCCCTAAATCGCAACCCAAGGGCCAGCCCCACATGAGGGGAGTCTTAGTAGGGACCTGCATGACCATGTGATTGTGTTTAGATATCAACAGATTCCTGCAGGGCCCAGGGGTTTTGAAACATCCATATGAGTAGTATCAGTAGAATATGGGCAAATAAAAGCCAGCAAATACAGCATAAGGTTGCATTTGGTGAGCAGAGTGCAGGTGGTAGTTCTTTCTGGCTTAGGGTTTAGGGTTTGGAGTTTGGGGTTAACTTTTGGTTTTTGTAGCGTGCAGATAAGAACTTTCTCTTACTTGGTTCAACCACCCAAAGAACTAATTAGTCGTATGCATCCCAGACGAGGGGCTTGTCTCCCCCATTCGCTCAATGTCCTAAGGTTTAGGGTGTAAGGGTATGAGGGTGTTATTGGACCTTGAACTTTGGGAATTGTTGTGCTGTGTTATACTCCGGTTGTCCTAGATAGAATTCTCTGTAAGAGCCAGTATGTTTATGGGGGAGGCTGGTTGAACATTCAAACAGTAGGGCTGGGTGGGTTAATCTTAGGTGGAAGTCCTCAACCTGAAACTTTGTGGGCTAGAAATACGTGTATGTTACCTCCGAGGCACCCATCCCCTTTAAAGAGACCAGACCCTACAACTCCTTCAAAAGCACCGGAGACCATTTCCAGTAACTAGGTTTCTGCAATTCTTTAAACCTAAAACTCTCAGCCCTAAATCCTAAACCTTCTAAACCCGAAACCCTCTAAACCCTAAACCCTAAATCCCTAAACCCCTAAACCCAAACACCCACAACCCAATCAGGTTGCAAAAGGTCGAGCAACGAGAGCTTGAGCCGCATGAGCTGCTTGGCAGGGTTTAGTGTTCAGGGTTTAGGGCTTTTAGAGGCTTAAGGGTTTTTAGGTTTTTTTTGGCTTAGGGGTTTAGGGTTTCGGGTTTTAGGGTTTAGGGTTTAGGGGTTTAGGGGTTTAGGGTTTAGGGCTTCGGGCTTGAGGGACTTCAGGTTCAGGCTTTCAGGCCTTATTATTCCCCTGAACCAACATGTAAGCCAACAAGGCACTAGTCCACCAAGGGGCAGGACAGTGGAGAACCAAATGGAAAAGAGCATGAACCATGAAATGGGCATGTAGTGGTTTCCGGGGTTTCGGAAACAGCTTAGGGCTTCAGGGCTTCGCTTCTTAGGGCTTATGGTTGTCAGGCTTTAGGGGTTTGGGGTTCAGGGTGTTCTTGCTTAGAGTTTTTGCGTTTAGGGTCTGGGTTTTACAGCTTCTCGTGTGGGGCTGTCAACCGAAAGACTGTTCAAATCGCTGCGTCATTTTAATCTCTACAGCTTCAATACGTGAACCCAAAAAGGAGTAAATCTGTTGAATGTTCAAGAAAATTCATCGAAAGAGCCGTTAGGGGGCGTCAAGGGGTTCTTTCGAGGCATGTAGGGCTTTTTGAGGATGAGGGGTCTAGGAGGTGCGCTTATGACTCAAAGCCTACTTTACCCTAAGCCCTAAACCTAAACCTGAAACCCTATCATGAGAATGAGGAGGCCTTCCCTGCGATATAGACTGTTTTGGAGTGCGTCCAATAAGTAACATTTCTGTAATATGGGTTCAGGGTTTAGCCTAAACCATAAGCCCTAAACCCCAAACCAAGTTTAGGGCATAGGGCACAGTGCTATCTGAAGGTTCATTTTGGGAAGGTTGTTGGATATTGAGAGGGACACGTTTGGTTTGGCAGCAGCTTCCCACACAATATACGGGTAGTTCCCAAAATTAGGGCCCCTTTTTGGATCTCTGTTATAATACGGCACCGAACATTTAGGACCCAGAAAGGGACCACAATTTTGACAACCACCCATATAATGAGCAGTAAAAACTGAAAGGTTAACTTTGGGAAGACCCTGCATATCGGACACCCTAAACCATAAACGCTAATCGCCCTAAACCCTAAACCGTATTCTGGTTCACCTCTGGTTAGCAAGCAATGGATGCCTACAGTAGCCCACATAACCCGCAGCAGCGGGGTAATTTTCAATCTTTTTTTCTTCCTTCATCCCCTGCTCACTAGAGGTAGGTCGTCTGCTTAAACCCTAAACCTTAAACCCTAAACCTTAAACCCTGGTTCAGGATAACCTTCAATGCCGCCATCAGTGCATGCGAAAAGCGGAGGGAGTGGCGCTGGGCCATCGCCGCTCCGCTGAAATCCTGGGGAAAGGGTCGTTCAGGGTTGGATTAGGTGTAAGGGTTTGGGCTTTAGGGTTCAAGGTTTAGAGCTTAATTATAGGATTTAGTATTTTCCCAGACATCCCACTGCCCCAAAGTCCTCCCAAAACAAGATCTCATGAGGTAAAAGAGAGCCCTAAACCCTAAGGATTTGGGGATTCCCAGGTCTGGATTACTAGGTACGTGGATGTACGTAAACCCTACCTCCTGAGGAAACCCTCCGAGCCCCCGAAACGCTAAAGGGTTCAAGGGGGAAGCCCAAGTATTTGGGTTCAAGGTACCCAAGTCCATCTAGAGCATGGTATATTTCACCTGAAGCTCCGTTACTTTGGTACTTGGACCCTCTGGGCCTACCTTGAACCTTATTGGCCCAAACCCTGAGCACCTAAACCCGCAAGTTGGTCCCTTTGAAGAGTGAGTGCTCCATAAGGTTCATGGGTTTAGGGTTTAGGACGAGCCAACAAGCACTTAAACTTGAACACAGCAAAAACAAAAAACTCAACAACGCGCGTGCTAAACAACACCCTAAATCCTAAAGTGACAGCCTAAACCCTGAAATTTGAACCGATCTCTATAAATGCTGTGTAAACTCAATTCCCGTTTTATTGCTGTCCATGTTGTTGTTTCCAATTGATTCTCGATCACGGGGGTGACCTATGCTTGGAGGGTCGGGGGGACGTAGTAGGTAGGTGAATTATGGGGACAACTGGGGTTACTGTATGGGTGTTATAAGTATACCTACTAGGTCCCCCGACTCTCCAAGTAGTAAGCAAGCCCTAAACTTTACGCCCTAAACCCTCAACCTTAAGCCCTGCCCCCTAAACCTACACCCTAAACCCTACACCCTTAAACCCTAAATCCTACACCTCGACCCCAAATCCGAAGCGCAAAAAGGAGTTGCTCAGCGCAGCCGACAGAAGGAAGATTCGACTCAGTAGCCTGCCTCATTGTTTTAGGGTTCAGGGTTTAGGGCTTCAATATAAGGTTCAGGGTTTAGGGTTCAGGGTTTAGGGTTCCAATATAGGGATTACATAGGGTTAGGGATGAATACAGGTTACATGCGGTTTATGTATGCATGCAGGGTTCAATGGTCTAGGGTTTAGGGCTTCAACATAGAGGTTACATGGCATTGAGGGTTTTAACGTACCCCGAAATGAGGGTTGTTGTACCTAATATTGGTTGGCATCTTCGCCATACACCCCAAGCCCGGGTCCAGGTTGCTTTAGGCAGCTCGGGGTATTAGGGTCTACCTGGGTCCCCAACAGTCCATAGGATCCTGGCCTTTTTGGAACCCTTCACCCTACACCCTTAACCCTAAGCCTTCAACATTGAACCGCACTTTCTTAAATCAGTGTTCAGGTATCTGTTTATATTGCGCACCTACTCGTAGGGCTATAAGATTTCATAAAGGCTTATGGATTATGACAGGATTTGCACTTTGGGGTTTACCGTTTCAGGGTTTAGAGTTGTATTTGCTACGCGGGTACTGTACTTCCAACTGCTCCTTCAAGGGTATGGCTTGGGGTTGAGAATTCAGGGCCTCAAACTAGACACTTTAAAGTTTCTCAAGAAATTCCCAGCAGAATCCCTAAAAGATAGAATCATCAATAAGCACCGAGTACGGAGAGCGCTAAGCCGCATGAAGCTCCCACAGAGTCAAGATTCGCGGTTTCACTTATCTGGCGCCCGTTCTTCCACACTGCAACAACCGCTGGTGTCGCGCTGGGCACGGCACAAGGCACAAGAAGCGTACAAGGCCTTATGAGTAGTATTTTATTTGGGGATACTATGATGCCCAATATAGAGTAAGATTCTATTCTCTATTTGGGGTATAGTATTTTCTATAAGGAATATAATCTTACTAGGTTCAACCACCAAAAAAAACGCTACTCTTCTGTGAGACCCCGAAGGGGTGATTCTTGCGGAATGCTACAATCACCCTTGGTCTGAAATGGCTCCCAGCTGTCATTGAGTTAGCGGCTGAAGTTGCGGAACGGAAAGTAAAGAAGCGAGTCAAGCGAAAGGCAGAGGAGCCTTGGGGCTTTGCAGCATGAGGTTGACCGTTGATCTATGGAACGTGTACAGATAGTCCCCTTTAAATAGATAGAATATGGGGTATATGGGGATCTTCTCATAATATGCCCAAAGCCATATTCTATCTACTTAAGGGGGACTAGTAACCCTAAAACCTAAGTAGTAGTCTCCATTTTCTTCTCCATTATCCCAATTTACCCCCCCAAAAAAAACCCATATCTACTTAAGGGGGAAACCCTA